>VDFB02257719.1:0-34465 GCA_007258455.2 Sequoia sempervirens | reverse complement strand
TGTCATGAAAAGTCTTGGACCATGCATTAGGCATGATGCTTTAGGAAATTAGGAACTCAAATAAATTTATGACTAAAAGTAAAAGGGAAAAGGAAAATTCAAAGCCCTAATGAGAAAGAGGAAAGATTAGGGTTGTGGGATACTCAATAATTAGTAGACGAGCAAGCAAAAACCTGAATCCTTGTAACAAATTGAGAGTTGGGGTTTCGGGAAACATCCTCTTGAGCGCATTGGTAGGGAAAAGTTTGAAGCCCCAAAAAGTGACAAAATATTCAAAATGAGTAGAAAATACTTAACACTTAAAAATGAAAACCTTTTCTTGACTTAAAAATAAAAATAAAAATTAAAGTTAAAAAGATCAAAATTACCTTCTAGAAAGTATGAAACAAAGAAAACTCAAAATTAACTATGCAAGAAAAACAATGGGGTCCTCATTTTGCAAGACAAAATGGGGTGTGTGTTCAAGAGACAACAAATGGCAACTCAACTGGGGAAATGCCCTTTGAGCATTTAACCTATAATCTTTGGTTCAACACAACCATAACAAAATATGAACACTAAACTAACAAAGGGTAGAAAGATCATTGTACAATATTTAATGCTTATGAAACCCAAGTGTAATGTCTCTGTTTTCTATCCCACCATTATAGGAGCTAAATTAATTAATTAATTTAATTATTTAATGTTGCCTGGAAAAAAGTGCCATTATAAAGGTAATATTAAATAATTATATTAATGAGGTGAATAAAGTGACACCATGTAATATTTAAAAGATATTATAAAGTATTTTAATGTCACTTTATAAAAAGGTGTTTTGGCGGGAAAACCTAAAAGGGTATTATAGAAGGACTTGAGGGCTCGTTTTCTCATTATAAGAAGATTATTTTAATTTGTTTGGTTTTAGGTGACTTGAGGACAAAAACCCTTAAGTTTCAAATTTGAAGGATTGGACGAAAACCCAATTCATTCCACAGGCGGATTCACATCAGGGTTTGCACTTGTGCTTCAACGTCTAGATTGATTGATCAGATAATTTGTGGGTCTTGCCAGGCAAGACAAATTATCAGGGATAAATTGGTGAATAGTGATTTTCTATAGCGACGTGAATAGTGCAGCTACAGTTACGTGAATAGTGATAATCATTGAAGCTTGAAGGTAAAACCATGGAGTTCTGGAAGCAAGGGTGCTAGGGTATTTGTTACTAATCTTCCATATATGACACTTCTGAGTGTTGTTAGCCATGAACAACTACTGTGTATGACAGTTTCAAAGTGCTTCCTTGATTCTAGGTGTGACATCTTGCTGCTATAGTCAACTTTATACTACTATCATCAACTCAGACCACTACTGTTGACTTATAACCACATTAGAAGGGCAAATTGGTAATTATCATTGGCCTTCTCATGGGACTATAGTCACTCTACAAGTTGCTGCTATCATTCTTAGTCCAACATGCATACTTACAGGTCTGAGATTACTTTATATTTGCATTTCATAGCTAGCATCTGCAATGTCCCCAGTTTTAGCACTACACTTCCCAGTGATTGTTGGCCTATTTTTGGATACCCGTAGGCAGGTCAGAGGTAGAATTAGGGTTTCCATCTATTTGGAGGTCTCTTTTGTGGATTTAGGGGTTTGAATGTCAGAGTTTTGCAGTTTGGTTTATGGATTCCTTCTGGGTTTTCAGAGAGCTCCGGAGGGATGTGACATGCATTTCAATCAGGGGTTTGCATGTAGGATTGGTTTTTGGATTCTTTTTGGGTTTTCAGAGAGCTTCACAGTGGTATGACATGTATCTACATCACACAACCTTTTTTGGACTTACTATTTTTAGTAAGTTGCGACGATTGCCCAGTTTGTGCTCAAAATGCATTTGGAGTTACTTACTATTTTTAGCAGTATGCTATTTATAGTAAGTTCTATTCTTAGCAGTTTAGTTTGGGGGTTTTCGAAGGGGTTTCTATTTATAGCAGTGGCCGGTCTTGATGTTGCTATCTTCAGTTGGTCACAATATTCTTCTATGGGTCTTTAGTTCGCTTAGTTTGGGTGTTTGTAACATACTTACTATTTATAGTAAGTCACCTTTGGGGGAGTTGTCCCAGGTTAATGCACTTGCAACAACATCATCACTTAGTTTATTGTCGGAGAGCCTAAGGTTGCAGTTTTAATATTTGCTTTATTCAACCACTTAATTCATTTTATAAAGTTATATTATAAAATTAAGTTGAGGAGTGAAAGTGGTCATTTGAAAAGTACGTTGAGCCTAGTGAAGCAACTTAAAGTTGTTTTTAAAAGATAAATTGATATTATATTTTCCTCAATGATGTGGGATGCTTAGAGAAGGAAAAAGTTGATTTTAAATGTTTTAATATTATATCTCCTCAGGTGTGGACACCTATGGGGGAAAAAGAATTAAAAATGTTTAATTTTTCTAAAGTGGTGAAGGGCGTTAGTTTCTAGGGAGGAATTAAGAAGATTTTGGAGTCCAGTCGCCCTACCTCCTTTATATTTTCATTTTGGCTCTCATTTTCACATCTTGGATTTGACAACATAACATAATGCTGCTGGATTTCTTCCAGAGTGCTTGGGCTGCGAACTAAGGACGAAAACCCTCTTCGCTTGGGCTGGCTTCGGTGGTGAAATATCCTCCCTAATCAGATGGAGAGTGATTCTACAACAAGGATCATACGGTGCTTCATAGAGTTCGATTTGGGTGATTTTAAAAGAATATTTATCAGTATTTTGAAGAGTTTTTGGGTGTGGCTTGCTAGTTTTCAGTTTTGGAGTGTTTTGTGAAGATTTTGGTGTGTTTATTTGCATTTTCTGGGCATTACACTTCTGGACCAGATTTCATGTTTATGCTCACAGCTCTAAAATGGATTGAAGACTCAAAATGGGTATCGAATATATGAAAGGGCAATTTCCAGCTGATTCCAAAGAGCATAAACTTGCTTTTTTTGGTTGAGTTTCTGAATTTCTATAGCAGATAAATTCTTCAAGGAGGGACACCCTTTGCAAGAAGAAAACCCTGTTTCTTAACCAGCATGTGTGGAGTTTACAGTAGCTGGGTTTGAGGTTGGATAAAGGTGTTCTAGGCAATTGAGAAGGAGGCTCCTTGATGGTTAGAACTTGGAGTTTGATCGCTGCCCATTCAAGAGTTCCATTGCTGCTTTTGAAGAGTCATTGACATGACTGTAGCTTCTTATTCCAGGTCTGATTTCACTATGTAATGTTCTGATATAGAACAGAAAATGAATATTCAAGTTGTTTGTTTCAATCTATATTGAAAGGGTTTAGTTTATTGTATTTCCTGTTCATTGGTATATTCTCTTTATGTCATATTGATCTGGAAACACATTGAAAATCAAAACACAAACACATTATTGAACAAGCAACCAGCAAACTGGTGTTTCAAAAAAAAAACAGGGGTGTATGTTACAGTGGTATCAAAGCCAAATCCTTCTTGCCATCCTATGTGGTCATAAGAAAATCAGTACTATTCATTCTATGAACACAAGAGAACAGAGATACATACAGAGGGAGATGACTACAGAGAAGTCTATACCTGAGTTGATACAGGAACTGACCATGCTAATGAGGGATCCTGACATAAAAGGGGCATTCACAATGATTGTTGTTAGATCTAAAAGTCGGGATGGAAAAGTGCACATGACACATCAAGATGACTGTGAGATTGGAGAAAATACCTTGACTTATGAGGAGAGTGTGGTGGAGCCCCAAAATAGTCCTCTAGACTTGCATGTGGCTGGTGGTGATGAAGATTGGTTTGGTGAAAAGAACAAAACAGCAGTCTTGAATCCTAATCCGGATTCATTCAATGATGGTTTTGAGATTAATGAATTCACTAATGAGGAACAAGTTGAGGGCAACATTGGTGGTGCCATTGAGTCATCTTATGACCATTGCCATAGTGATGATGTTTGTGATAATTTAGAGGTTGCTCAAAACTCAGAACATAAAGTAAGTTATGAGTTTGCCATTGGAGAAGAAGCTTGTATGGAACAACTACAAAACGATCTCTTTGAGAAGGTTGCTGCCATTAATGTTGAGTTTGGTCCTACTGAAAATTTCAAAACAACACCTACTAGAGAGCATTATCATCATACCAATGATAGTAATCTTGGTTGTGAGTTGCGGACTACCATGGTTTTTGATCATAGTGACTTATTCCAAGAGTCAACACTCCAAGAGGGATACGAAGAACACTTTCCACTTGATCAGAACAATTAGCCTTTTAGCATTTGGGTTCCGGGTGTGATAGCACCTAAGGAAGACAAGGAACTTGTGTGGGATGAATTTCCCTTTGATCCGGATGACGAAATGGAACTTGATGAGGACTCTTTATTAGCAAACAATGGTGACAATATGCTTGAATTTGGGGTTGCCTTCTCGTTTGATCAAAGTGACAGTGAGGTAGAAGCAGATTTAGAAGTCTATAAGGCTCCTGACATTGAAGAGTTTGATGGTGTTCTTGAGCAGAAATCAGATTTATTAGTGCATGGAGCTGATCATCATCTAGGTGTTGAGCAATGTCATCACATGGACGGTGTGGGGTGTGAAACTAGGGACAGCCATGGAGTCATTGAAAACAAGAATGAGAATTCTGATTTTAAGCAAAGGCTCGAAGAAATTGTAGAGTCTGATCCTATTTATGATATTGAGCATCTTCAACTAGTTGGTGAAGGAAGACAAGAGTCTTGGAGCAGCTATGGGGGCAGTGATTGTAAGAAACCAAGTTCTGATTTTTTCTTGCAGCCTATCAGCAGTTCACCATTTTTGCATTCTTATGAGTGGGAAGGACAATTCAGGGTATTTGTTGAAAAAGAAGTGCAAGCTTTATCCCAATTTGATCACACACATAGTTTGATTGAAGAATTCTTATGGAAGGTTCAAATTGAGGAGAAATAGGATGGAGTTAGGGATGGAGTCACTCTCCCTAAGTTGCAACTTGTTAAAGATTCTTTGGAGACATTGAAATCAGCATACATACACTTGACCAAAGATCTTGATTATGCCTTTGAAATTGCAAAGAAGACCATGGGTGCTTTCCAAGAAAAAGAGAGACAGGTTGATGAGCTTACTCTTGAGCTTGAGTCAACAAAAGATATGTTAGAAAATACTCAAGTGGCATTAATGGAGGTAGAAGAGCAGCTAGCTGATTTCAAACTTCTCAGGGAACAAGGGAATGCACAAAGAGTTGAAGAAATCAAATAGGTAATTGAAGAGCTTGATAACCTTCAAGAAGAGTTTGACTTGTGGAATGTTCCACGAAAATCAGAAGTTGCATGTGCAGATTTGGGTCAGCAAGATGAAAGTGAGCAAGAGGAAAGGGATAACTTCCAATTTTTTGACAATTCTCTCTTTGAATTGGGTGCAGAAGAAACTTATGATAACCCTCTTTTGTGATGGAAAATAAAACATGTGGTGAAGTGACCGAGCATGAGACTGAGTATGTTTTCCAGCGTACTGATGATAAGATATCGGACCATGAGGACGTGTCACACTTGGTGAGTGGAATTCTTTGGAGGCTGCTTGATAATGAACGAATAAGTGGGTTTGAGGATCAAATTTCCATTTGGGTAGTGTTAAATTAGGATATTTTCAACGTCCTTGACATCAAGATGTTAACAAAACAAATCTTAGCAGCTGCTGGTAATTTCATGACAGTAGCAAGGAGTGAAGAATTCAGACTTGTTACTTAGGAGGAAGGGGAGAAAGAAGAACCAAAACAGATTGTTTACTTCCTTGACAATCCATCTCTTGGGTGGAGTGATGTTTTGGCTCATACTAGTCCATTTTTGGAGTTGGAATTGAAGAAAACATTTGTTCCATGCTCCATAGATGTGTATGCTTTCATGGTTAGGTTTTAGGGGTTCACTAGAGGAGACACTAATTCCTTGAGAGTGCATTTGGTTTTGATGGACACTTGGAGACGTGTTGTATACTTTTTCCGGTGTGTTGGGGATCATTCTTGGTTGGGTATCTTTTTTTGGCATCCTCGGCATGGTATGACAAAGCTTCTTGGGTATGGTTGGAGCGATTCTTGGAGGGATAAGGATCAAAATTTCAGAATTAGTGGTGCTGCTAACTTCCTTACTAGCCATCTGGTGGTCCCATTTGTACATCAACAAATGGATTGGAAAGAAATTTTAATTGCGGATTGAAGAGATGAACAGATGGTTACTCTTGGGGGTGATCTTTGGCTTAGACAGGGGCAGATTTTGAGACACGAGCTTGCTGATTTGGGGCATACCAGCCAACTTACATGGGGAGTTACTCTTGTTCAGGAGAGTTGGTTCATCATTCCTTGTCAAATAGGTGGAAGATATCAGTTAGAGATTTCTTGGGTGTGTTTTCCAGCCACTTATGAGATGATTGAGTGCAACAGGATGCTCATTTCACATGTTCATACTTGGAAATTCCTATGGCGCTGCTATTATCCCTTGTGCAGAGTGCATTGTATTTTGTTGACCTCGACTTTGAACAACAATGATTATTTGTTTCTTCAAACCTTTCCTACTCTCCGAGTTCATCTTATGGAGGTTTGTGATACCAATTTTGATAGCTTTCTCACAATATTGGTTCGAGACAGCGAACCCCCACATGCTTTGGTTTATCATTCAGAGGCTGTTGGAGTGGGAACTGTAAGAGTTTTCTGAAGTTTCCATGGTTGTATCATAGTATTCTAGATGAGGCATAGCAGATTCATATGGAGTCGTGTGGATGATTTTGTTGAGCTGTTGCAAAGGATTGATTCCCCCTTTGCAAGGAGAGTTGGAGAAGTCACTTATGCAGTCGTGGCTCTGTCAGATGCCATATGGAGATTTGCTGAGGAGTTTGATTTTGAGTTTGGTAGATTATTTTTCCTATTGCCCAGTTTTATGATAGACCGTGGCATTGTTGGTATTGATCACTCAAAGTCTTTTGGGCATGAGGTGCTGCATGGTAATGATTTCAGTTCTTCCAGTCTCTTCAGCTTGAGTTCCATGGATGGTAACATTTTGGGGTTACAGGGGAGGTTAGTGCAGTTTTGGCATGATGGTTTCACTTATGTGATCAGAGTGGTGCAGCATCGGCATGGTGGGTCCTTCCTGATATGGACATGGGACCCTGGGATTCTACTTGTTTTGGTGCGGGTCAGTTTAAATTTTTCTGGAGTTGTGGTGGTATTGCTTGAGGGCAAGCAATATTGGGAAGGGTGGACTATAATGTCCCTATTTTTAACACTACACTTCCTAGTGATTGTTGGCCTATTTCCAGACACCCGTAGGAAGGTCAGAGGCAAAATTAGGGTTTCCAGATGTTTGGAGGTCTCTTTGGTGGATTCAGGGGTTTGTATGTCGGAGTTTTGCAGTTTGGTTTATGGATTCCTTTTGGGTTTTCAAAGAGCTTTAGAGGGATGTGACATGCATTTCAATTAGGGGTTTGCATGCAGGATTGGATTCTGGATTCTTTTTGGGTTTTCAAAGAGCTTCGCAATGGTATGACATGCATTTGCATATGACAACCTTTTTCAGACTTACTCTTTTTAGTAAGTTGCGATAGCTGCCCGGTTTGTGCTCAAAATGCATTTGGAGTCACTTACTATTTTTAGCAGTATGCTATTTATAGTAAGTGCTATTTTTAGCAGTTCAATTTGGGGGTTTCTAGAGGGGTTTCTATTTTCAGCAGTGGCCGGTCATGATGTTGCTACCTTTAGTTGGTCACAGTATTCTTCTATGGGTCTTCAGTTTGCTCAGTTTGGGTGTTTGGCACATACTTACTATTTATAGCAGTGCTATTTATAGTAAGTCATCTTTGGGAGAGTTGGTCCCAGGCCAGTATGTTTACACTAGTATTATTTCTCAGTTGGTTTGGAGAGCATATGGTTGCAGTATTTAATAATTGTTTATTTAGTCACTCAAGCTGTTTAATAAATAATTTTATAAACTTAAGTGAAAATGGGATTAAAGGTCATTCAAAAGGCACCATGGCCTAGGCGTGCAACTTATAAGTTGTTTTAAAAGACTTTTTAAATATTTAATTTGCTCCATGAGAGGGACACCTAGGGAGAAAAGATGAATTTAAAATGTTTATTTTTCCAAGGCTAAGAAGGGCGTTGGTTTTTAGGAAGAAATTAAGAAGCTTTTGGAGTCCAGTCGCCCTAGCTTCTATATATTTTCGTTTTGGCTCTCATTTTCACATCTGGGCCTTGACAACTTAACGAAATGCTGCTAGATTTCTTCCAGAGGGCTTGGGCAGCAAAATGAGGATGAAAATCCTCTTCGTTTGGGCTGGTTTCGGTGGTGAAATATCCTCCCTAATCAAATAGAGAGTGTTTCTACATTAGGAATCACATAGAGCTTCACAGAGTTTGAATTTGGAGATTGGAGAATGAAGATTTATCAGATATTTTGATGTGTTTTTGGTGTGGTTAGCTTGCTTTCAGTTTTGGTGTGATTTATGAAGAATTGGGTGTGTTTATTTGTTTTTTTTGGGCTTTACTTCCCTGGGACAGAAATCACTTATTTGGTCATATCTCTGAGACGACCTGAAGAATCAAAATGGGCATTGGATATAATGAACGGTTTCACCATGGCAATCATTTCAAGCATTAGTTTGTGATTTTTGATGGAGTTATGAATTTATTAGAGGAGGTCGAACTTTCAAGAAGGGACGCCCTTGCTGCTAGGAGAGTTTAGTCTTGACCAGCACGTTTGGGGCCTCCAGTTGCTAGGGTTTGGGGGTTTGTAAAGGGTGGACTAGGTTCTGGAATAATATGGTGTTTGAAGACTAAATGCTGGTGATACTCGGTGCCATCTTGGAAGCTTCATTGCTGCTGTAACAAGCTTTACCAGGACTGATATATTATTGTAACATTCTGATATAAAACAGAAAATGATTACGTATGTTGTTTGTTTCAATCTCTGTTGATAAGGCATTAGTATATTGAGTTTCTTGTTCATTGCAATATTCTCTTTATGTCATATTGATCTGGAAACACATTGAAAATCAAAACACAAACACATCATTGAACAAGCAACCAGCAAACAGGGGTTTCAAAAAAAAAAAAAAAAAGTCATGGGTGTATGTTACATTGATCCACGTGAAAAATGCATGACCCAGTGTTAGGTTTTTTGTGTAAAATTGTTGAGTTATGCAGAAAAAATCAGGATAAAAACCTGATGAGTTTATTTAGTGAGTACTTGGGGCCAAAAAGACTTGTGAGTTGTTGAGTACTTAATGAGTTTGTGAACTATGGAAACAACATACCTTTCTTTGTGGTTGTGAAGTGGGAGAAGAAGAATTGAGGTGTGTTCATGAAACCGTGCAACAAGTGCACTTTCCAAGCTCCTAGAAGAAACTTCACTCATTTGTTGTTGTTGACATTCCTTTTGCAACAAGTACGAATTGATCTTGTCAAAGGTCAAAGTCTGGCTTTCTGCCTAGGTTTAGAGAATCCACAAACATCACAAAGGAAGGTGGTAGGATGTTAATGGTCAAATAAGCCATATCCTCATTGTCTACTGGTTTTTTGACTATGGTGACGTGATCCATTAGATCTTTGATTTTTAGAAGATGCTCTAATAAGTGCCATGCAATTTGGTAGAAACTAATTGATTTTTGAGATACAAGACCTAGCCTAGACTTTAGGGATTTACTCATCTGAGAGTGATGACTTAAGAATCAAAAAATCTGCCCTATCATGTTTGTCAAAGTCATCTAGGTGAGTAGTAGGCCTAGTTTTGTGCCTAATGGGATTTTGTCACATTCTTGATACTTAGTGATAACTAGTATCTTGTGACTCTAGATATTATTCTTGGTGAGTTTTTTGGCTTATGGTAATAGTAAGTTCTAAATATTTGCTATTTTCCTTGTGACCCAAAAAATTAAACTTGTCTCAAAAATTTGCAAATACAATCTTGAAAATTTCAACCTTCCAAAAAATATTTGAAAACCACTTTTGATTTGATCAAGAAAATAAAAATTTCTTGAAAATTTCAAACTCTTCAAAGAGTATTGGAAAAAGTCCCCTTTTCAATTTTTTGAAAATAAAAATTGGAATTTAGACTTTAAATGAAAAATACCCAGAAATACTATGTGGGATGTGTTTGGCCACAATTGAACTTGTCACCTATGCTTAGTCTTATGATGATGAGTTTGATAGTGGTTGAACATCTCATTTGCAACATCCTTTTTCAATTGTTACCTCTTCTACATCTAACTTATCAATTCATCCATTCACTACTTTAGTGATTTCTCAATCAACTAAATTATCCAAATAATTTTGGGTACGTGTTGCCAATTACAAATTGTAAACTTTGTCACGAGCCTAGACTCCCAAATTCTCAATCAGTTAGAGCTTAGAAACAAAACAAAAATTGAAAAGAGTATGAACCTATGAAGCTACGAGGTTACAAAATGTGAAGCTAAAAGTTGAAATTCCTCGTTCTCCATTCGTTGTGTTCATGGTCATTCAGTTCCTCCATTCTAGTTAAATTCTCATCATCGAGCAGTGGCTCATCATGCCACGTTCCCTTTTTTAGGTGAAGATAATTAGGAGCACCTTATTCTATTTCTTGTAGGTTAAAGGGGTTGATGAGGGAAATATTTTAAAAAAAGAAGCTTTAGTTGTCCTTGTCACTTTATGATATAAATTTATAAAATGATGACGTATGAGTTATTTTTAAAATATGGTCAATAAAGTGTTGCTAGTATAGAGGGCCAAAAGTAATGTTTTATTAAAAGGCCTTTCTAGACACTTCTCAAATAAAGTTTTGGAGGGAAAAGGGTAAAAGAATATAATATTCGATTAATTTATTTTCCCTTAGAAAGTCTATAAAAGAGTGTTTGGTATAGAAGAGGAATTATCTATTGTTATTGCTATCAAAATTTTTTCTTAAGATTGAGCATTTGCGCTTTTCTTTCTATTTGAGTGTAATATCCCCTTCCAATTGATAGGCCGGATGATTTAATGACTTATTTAATTCCCATAAGTCATTAAATAAAATAAGAGAATTAATTATTGATTATTTAATAATATTCTTTCCAAGTAAATATTACGAATAATATTAATTCATTAATATTATTTTGTTGGTGTTTAAATTAGCACCTCTAGAGTGCTGATTGTAAACGTTCAACTATTACAAATGTTGTGCAACACTTCTTCATTATTTAAAGAGGAGAAGTCCCTCTCTGCTGAATGCAATGCGTAAGGAAGGGAATGGTAAACTAAGGTTCCTATCTTTTTGTACTCAGCGGTAGGACACAAGGGTGCACAGACACAATGCGCTGCAGTTAAGCTTTTTCTCTGGTTTCTGCAGATCTTAACAATGATTGTTCTAGCTTTTAATCTATCCAATATCCTCAAGGTAAACAGAGCATGAGGGTATGGGAGCGGGAATGGATTGGTTGGATCACTTGAATTCGCCGTCTCCTTAGAATATGGCCGAGGCTCTGAACTCTTAGATATATGCCGGGATAAGGCTAGATACAAACAAACGCTCTTTACAGTAAGCTGGATTTGAGACCTGCCAAGGAGGAGGAACCCCTATCTGAGGTATGGGCTAGGAAACGACTTACAAGAAACAACAAATTTACGATGTCTTGGCCGACAAACTTGTTGAGGAGGAACCCCTATCCGAAGTATAGGTTGAAGGACAATCCATTAAACAACAACAAACGACAACCATTAATAACAAATATCCAAGGAGGAGGAACCCCTATCCGAGGAGGGAAATGAAATAACAAGCTATTAGATACAAGACGTAGAAAGAACTCAAATAGGTAGACCAAAATGCAAGCGCCTTTTGACTTTCTTCTTCAAGCTTCATCAACGAACTACAAAGGTTAGGACAACAAAGGCACGAAATCATGCACAATTACGATCAACCAACGAACTCTCATCCAAGAGTGAACAAATATTCGCTTTCAAAGCTGTTGGCAACAATGGCACAACAATTTTGCATAGCAAGTAAAGGTTAAACAAACAATGAGCCCAAGGCTCTTATTTATAGAACTCAAAGGAGTGGGCAACCCCAAAATCTCCTTGAGTTAACAATGACTTCTTGCCAACCAATTAGCAAGATTTATTCCTAAAAAGGGGGAACAAATAGTTAACTGGAAATCTACTTCAGTTAACTGAAACTAAACAAAGAGTCAACTGGAAACTACTTTAGTTGACTGAAACAAGACTAAAGGTGAACTTTAATATACATTAGGTGTCTCTAAGATAGACATCCATGATTTATGGGATAAGTCATCCATGATTAGTGGAGTCAAAACAAACATCCACAATCAATGGAAGTCAAAACAAACCACCCCATAAATAGAGATAGACGTGCATGATTCAAGGGACAGTTGGTTGACTTGGAATGAGTCATCAAGTTAACTAACTATTAATCATAAATGCCTTCCTAGACACTAGGACGTCCCAGCCTAGGTGTCTTTTCACACCTCACCACCTCCGATCAACAGCTCCTCGATCCATGTGTTGACTTCCTCCATCTCCGGATAGTCAATGCTTTGATGACGTGGCATCTCCTCTCCTTTCGCAAGCTGCTGCTCTTGGTAACTTTGGCGGCTCCGTGTTTGGAATGACCTCTTTGCAGCTAGTAAGCCAAGATGCTTACTGCCACGCAGGAGGTGGTAATACTGGCCTCTTCGCTGCAAGATCAGCCTTTCTTTCTTCTTCGTCTAGAGTAATTGCTGCGGCTCTCCACTGAGCGGGTGATGTATTCTTTTCAAAGATAAAAATCTGCAGACTGCTGATGATGTCTGTTTGCTCTCCAGTAATATGTGTGAGATTTGGTTGGAGAGTTGTTGGTGCAAGGTCTGGTTGTTCAATTGGAGCCCAAGGACGCCAAATTGTCATTCCGTGAAGGAAAAATCGCCTGTTGACTGTAAACACGAGTATGTTTAGACAACTTCTGAAAAACCCCTAAAAATAGCCACCTGCTGAGAAGTATTTTTTCCGGAAAAATATGGCACATGGGTTTTGTTCGTGCTTCAATGCTGAACAAACCCATTTCCTCAGAATTTTGATTCTGAAACTTTTTCGGAAAAACCCCCAAAAATAGGGGCAGCAAGTTGGTTGATTCTGGAAAATCTGACGAGATGGGTTTTACTGGAAAATTATTCTGACTCTGCCCAGTTGATCAGATCTGTGGTAGCTTGTTGATTTGTGTGACATGCAAGAATACCTAAGACGAGAAGAGAAGAAGTAGATAGAAGATGGATTGGAAGTTTTTTGATCTGACTCCCTGAGAAAATTTGTCTCTGGATCTAGCCTCTGATTAGAAATCTTCTTCTGCTTCTGATCTTCAAGAAATATTGAAAAATGGTCAAAAACCTTGGCCAGATCTAAAAATGGCGTCCTTGAGAGCAAATTGCTGTTCTTGATCATCAACTTGCAAAGAAATGAGCATAATGGATGCCTAGGTTTGATCATATAGAGATTTGTGCTTGAATCCATGAAGTTTGGGAGCCTAACTCATGATCTAAAGCTGATTTGGCTTGATCTGGAGTTCAAAAGGTTGATTTCCATTGATGGTGGGTGAATTGGCCAAGTTTTCCTCCAAAATATCTTAATTGAAGTCAACAAACTTGCCTTTGACCTTTTTAGGCGTCCTTGAGTTTGAACATTTTTTATCATTTTTTCATGCTGAAAGACCTCTGTTTGATCCTCGCTCTAGATTGATTGCCTTGTCGAATTCCCGTGCTAACAGCTTCGTTGTTGAGATTGACCCAAACGGTGAAGGTCATCCTGGAGAACCCTTTTCCATCTGACATCATTTAAGGGCCCAAAAGAAAGGGCGCCTTTCTCTGGAAAGGGCTCTTTTCCCCATTCCTTAGCACGTTTTACCATGTTTTACATTCAGTCTCTTTTTGGGACGTTTTCCACTTGATTGCTTCCACTGGTTGCTTGGAAGGTCCGATGAGAGTGCTTTTGATTTGATCGAGAGGCTGGTACTAAGCTAAACAAGTTCCTTACACATGATAGCTACTGACGAGGTCATCAGGTACCTCAAAAGGAAGGGCACCCCTGGCCAGCAGGGGCGCTTTTAGCTTGTGACTTACTGATTAAACCTTCATTTAGCATTTTCAGTCAATCAATCACTGCAATTACTTGACTCATCTTGCAGCTCGGCTGATAGATTCGTTGTCACGCTGAAACGGAGCCGAAGAGACCTCACGAAGGTGTGAATTTCCTGAAACTGACATTTGGACCACCCCATTCAAGGGCGCCTTTGCTTGAAAAAGGCTCTTTTTTCAATGCTGGATCATCATTTTTGCTGTCTTCGTCAACTGCCTCTTTTCACTGTGCTGACATTCGTCGGCGATCACTTCATCAGATGATCTTGCTGATTGTTACGTTGTCAAGCCAGCAGGAGAACGCAGAGGATGACTGCCTTGGATGATTTAAGTGACTGCATTTGGCCCTTGAGAATCAAGGGTGCCCCTCTCTGAAAAGGGCTCTTTTTGCATCATGGACTTTTTCTCCTTCGTAACGTTTCCAGAGTTAGTCAAATTTTGGCCTTTTTCAATTTCTAGAATCTCCTTCAAATGGCATCTTTTTATCTTTTGTCGTTTTTTGGATGTCTCTTTATAACAGCCTCTTCGCACTCTATTGCCATTTGCCGGTGATCAGTTTATCAGATGATCTCGCTGAATTTTCATTGTCGAGCCAACAGGAGAACACTGAGGATGACTGCCTTGGATGAATCTGGTGACTACATTTGACCCCTGAGATTCAAGGGTGCCTTTCTCTGAAAAGAGCTCTTTTTGCGCATTTTGAACTGACTTCTCCTTGGTAGCATTTCCAGAGTTAGTCAAATTTCGACCTTTTTTAGTTTCAAAAATCTCCTCCGTCGAAGATCACCATTTCGTCTCACGTTCGCTTTGTAGCCTGACTGATTCGAGCATTGTCGTTGAAGATGTGAATGCGTGCATCTTGACGATCACCTTCACCATGTTGTGTGTATGGGTGTTTTGGAAAAATGACTAAGGCATTTGACTGCATAGCTTCCTCTTGGTAGCAAGGCGTGCATTCTCTATACTTAGTCAATTTTCAGCATTTTTCATTTTTGAAAATCCCCTCCATTGCAGAGCATCTTTTCAAGCATTTTCGCCATGGTTTCTTTGTTGAAGCTTTTGAAGCTTAGCTTTCAGCACTTGGTACTGGCCAATCTACCATTAATGGCTGCAGAGCTCCTAACTTTGTTCCTGAAAAATAGAAATAGACCCACTAGAGTAAAACGTGTCTTTTGATGATTCTGACTTGACCAATGTGATCGTGAAGTCATTTAATCCTATCAAAATCATTTTCAATCATTTCTGGGAAGGTCCTATTTTCGGGGGTTTCCTTGAAAATAGGAGCGTAAAACCCTAATTTTCAATTTTCGAAATTTTGCACGTGTTCCTTGACAGAAACCCACAAAAACCCTATGTTTGGTTTGACCTAAAACAAACTTTTGACGACATTTTCACATGATTTAGCTCAATTTAAGCAGAATGCCAAAAATTTATTTTGGGTACAACATATTTAAAGTAACTTAAGAGGAACTTTAATATTTAAAAAGTCACTTTATTATATTTCCCTCCTAAAGTCAAATTCAAATATTTAAATTTTGATATTTGTGACAGAAAGGTTTTTTCACGGGAGGATACAAAAGGTGCATTTTGGAAATTCATTATCGTCATTGGAGTTTATATTTCTTCTATTTTGTTGATAGCTCTCGGGCTTGAAGATTGGGGTTTCGATGGTCAAACGATTCCACCCTAGCTTGTGTGATTTGATCAAATTCATGAAGTCTCCATCAGAGATTGTTGTACCCCAAATTAAAATTTTTGCTACACAGGCATTTTGAAGAAATGAGTAAAAGTCTTGTCAAATCTGTCAAAAAAGGTCAAAATTGGGGTTCGCATGTCTTGCATGAGGGGTAAAAACTCAAAATTTTCAAAATTTGACGATCTGGGTCTGCTCAGAGCAACCAAGTCTACAAAACCCAGATCTCAGTTTTTCATCCCTAATTTTTAGGAAAATTGCTATTTTTAGAAACTTTCCAAAAATAGTAATATTTTCTGGGTTTTTCTAGGTTTCTTTCGAAACGGATGTTGGCAAAATTTTTTTAAAATAGAAAGTTTGGCTGTTAGGGTTCAAATTGGTTTTGATTGGTCAAAAATACTTCCTCATCAGGCTGGTGCAGTTAGAATCACAAAATGATCAGTTTTTCCCTAGTGGGTCTATTTTGCTTTTCCAATTTCAAAAAGCATTTCGGGAACTTTGAAGCCGTTAATGGAGGTCAGTCAGTTGCCAGGTGTCAGATTCAGACATTCAAACATTGGACGTGCACACAGATCGAAGAATGGAGAAAGAAAGCTGTGAAAGTTGAAGACTGCAGAAATTTGGCTAACACTAGACTTCAGGCACCCCAGAAGGAGATAGGCGCCTGACTTTTCAGTGCATCAAATGGTGGAATCAGGGTTCATGCTCCCAGGCAATGTTGTTTAGATTTTTCCCAGCTCCGAGTGAGTCTGGCAGCGCAATCATCAGATCTTCCAGTCATTCGGAATTCAAGATCAAACAGGGAGGTCTCAACCAAAAGATAGAGTGCAAACCATGAAGATGTCAGAAAATATTCTAAGTCTGGGAACTTTGGGCGCCTTAGGTGCCCAGGGGCGCTCAACCTTTTGGAAGCTCAAACTCAGTAATTAGGGTTTGCAGATGGGTTCAATCTCTTCAGGGTCCTGTCAGCTTTGCAATGGATGTCCGTCAGATCATCAGACTTGTCAATCATCGACAAATGCAGATCAAGCTGAAGGTATAAAATGAAGGTTCAACTTTGAAGAATGAAAATCAAGCAGAAAACGACTAAGTCTGGAGGAACTGGGCGCCCCTGAAGGAGATAGGCGCCCAAACTTTTGAGGGCCTAAACTGATGAATTTGCAGATGAAGCCTCCAGTATGACTTCCTTAGAGTTGATCAAGCTTTCCAACGAAACCATCAACACATCAATCAGAGTTGGCAATCATCAGATATCGATGGTTGAACAGGGGGTAAAACATGAGCAAAACATCAAAAGTCAAAAGCAAAGTGAAAAACACAGAATAAATTCTAACTCTGGTGAAGTTGGGCGCCCCAGCTAGCCAGGGGCGCCCAAGCTTTTGACCCCTGAGATTCAACTTTTAGAAGAAATCACTCCCAGGAGACCCTCTTCAGAGTGAGTCAGGCTATCCAATGAATTTGACAGTTAGTCAGTTGGATCAACCTAGCTCTCGGAATTGAAGATTCATCAGAAGATCAAAGGGAAACAAGCAAGAACTTGGTGAGCATGAAAATGGCTAACATTGGGAAAGTTGGGTGCCCCAGATGGAGAAGGGTGCCCATGTTTTTAAAGGTCAAAACGAAGTTTTTAGTCAAGGTTGCCTCCAAGATAATCTCGTCAGGTTCGATCAAGCTCCACGATGAATCATTCAGCTCGTCCGTCGAATCAATCTGGAGGTCGGAAATCAAATTCAAACTGGGGTTTCAAAGTCAAGAAAAGTTGAAAACTCAAAAAAATGACTAAGTTTGGAAGAGATAGGCACCTCCAGCCAAGAAGGGTGCCCAAGTTGCCATGCCTTAGCTAAATTTTCAAAATTTCAAAATTTCATGGAGAATAAAAACATCCAAATTCAATGAACAAGCTGAGGCTAGGGTTTGCATGGAGTAAAAGCAAAAGAAAGCAGATTTTCTCACGCCTAAAACTTATTTAAGATGCCTTTGCCATTCATTTTTCATCATTCTTGCAGGTGGCGTCCAAGGGAGAGAAGAGGAGCAACAAACAAAAGTTTTTCTTTTCAAGATTTGAGAGCCATTGCTTGCTGATTTTTCAAAAGTTCATCAATTTTCAGACCAACAACATAAGAGCTTGCTTTTTCATGCTTTTTTCATCCAGAACATCAAATTTTTGAAGAAGGTCAAGGTTTTCAATTTTTAGTGTTCTGGGTCATCTCAACTCATCATTTTGAACAATTTTTGAAGAAATTTTTCAAGTTGCAGCAGCTGCTTTTTCCTTGCATGTCCATGAAATTATCAAAATTTTCAAGATTTGATCATTTGGGTCCTAAAATATTCTTTTGAACAAAATCCAGATGCCAGTTTTTTTTCATGAAAATTTGAAGAAATTAGGGTTTGCTGCTTTTTCAGTCTACACTCAAAATTTTCAAAAACGGGCAATTTGGGTCTTCTTGTAATGAAATTCTAATCAAAACCCATATCTCATTTTTTTTTGAAAAATTTGTCCATTTGAAGAAGAAAAACCAGCAGGCTAAATTTAGAAAGTTGCTAAAAAATTGTCTGAATATAGACGAGTTTACATTCATTCTTCAAGGTTTTCATTATGGAGTATACTCCCCTCGAGTACAAGACCAAATCAGCTCTCTATCACGACTTCATCAAAACAGTTGAGACTTACTTGCATCACATCAAACTAGAGTTCAATTTGCAACCATTGGAGAATGCAGGCAACATTGTAGTCAGGAACCTTGGTCACTCTGGACTACTCGCAGCAGCGTCCATTCCTATTTCAGTGCAGAGTCTGGAATTCGTAATTGCTTGCATCAAGCATTCAATCCGGCAACTTGGGAGATTCAGTCAGTAGATGGAAGAGTGATTTGCAGCCTGAAGCCAGACGTGATTGAAAAATGCTTCTCAATTCCACCTTGGCTTGAAAGTGTGACCATCTCCAAGGAAGAATGTGAAAGAATATGGGACATGCATAAGGAGAAATACAACAAGAAGATTGCACTGAAGTGGATGAAAGAAAAACATAAGACTCTGCCAAAGAATATCGGGCGAGGGGAATTAAAAGATGAAATTGCTATAATGACCACCTTGCTCAACAGGGTCACTGGTCAAGAGGATGCTACAAAGTTTCAACCTTGGATGTTCTATGTTATACCTCATCTGATGAAGAAGACAAAATTCTATGATTGGTCAACCTTAATCAGTGATAGCCTCCATCGACAGATAACTAAATACTTCTAGATTCACGAGTTCCACATGGTCTTCTACCTTGTCTACCTAGTGGCCTTCCAAGGAAAATTCAGAAGGTTGAACACTGTGGGGTCTTTGAATGTACACCACATCTACAACTATTACCCTCAACTAGAGTTCATGGAGTTATCACATCATTATAAGAGGGTAAATGAGGCTTTCCTGATGTATACAGTGTGAGACCTGGTTAATGAATTGCACATCCATATCTCATCAACTGCCAAGGCAGCAATGGCGGAGTGGGAAGATTGGTTTATACAATTTCCTACCTTCACCTACATCAGAGTCTATGGCTACTCTAGTGCTCCACTTATGTTGCCGAGGTACCCATCAGATGAAGTTGTTTTCATGGAATTCTTAAGGCAAGCATTCGATGTTCACACAGTTTTGCGGAATAGAAAGAAGCCTACCTCTAGTTTTCCATTTGGGTGGGGAATTTACACATGCAGATCAGCAGCAGATGCCAAATCCATGGGTGATGAGTTAGCTAAACTTGGTCTCAAGCCTTACAGCGAGAGACGATCGTATGACCCTCATGGCATCTTCGCAGCCCGGCTTGAGAAGAACTATGCTCATGTGCCCGCACTTGAAGATTTTTGGGTAGACGAGTTCGAGGTACGGAGGTGTAGTTACAGTAGACTCACTCTCCATCAAATGAAAGATTGTTTGTTAGAGGATATCGAAGGACTTTTAGATGATGGAGATGTACTTCTCCCAATGTACACTCGAAAGCAAATCGAGCAACAGCCTCTTCCACAGGTCAACTGAACCAACAAGGAAAACATCTCAGTAGAAGAAAGGATGCGCCAAGTCATTGAGTACAACAAGACTTTCTTGGTCCTCAAGAGAAAGAAATCCATTCTAGCAACAGAGCCGCCAAGAATACAGTCATCACTTACCTCTTCTAGAGCACAACCAAAGATGAAGGGTATAAGTCAGTCTCAAGAAGGTGTAAAGGGCAGCTGATCAATGAAGAATGTAAGAAGAAGGTTGGACTTCTCGAGTATAGTCATATAGGAGCAGCCAACAATTGAAAAAGAAGCTCCTCCAGAAGAGTCCGTACCTCAGAAGGAAACGAAAGATGTGCCCTTGACACATGATTCTCCACCATTGCCAAATTCTTCACCAATTCATATTGATCTAGAGATTGAAGAAGATGAAGAAGTTGCAGCTGAACCTCCCAGGGAAGTTAGTAGAGATACTACCACATCTTGGCTTGAGAGCTCCCTGGGAAGGAAGAGAAGAAGGCCTTCATATCAGTTGAATTTTGATGATCTTAACAATGTCTATCAGGAAGCACCTAAAAAGAAGGCAAAAAAACAAATTCACTTTGAGAGAAATCTTGATGGTGAGATGATCATGGAGACTGCTACACCTCCTGACGATAGAAACAGAGATGAAGTTGATGTCAATGATTTCATAATGGTTAAGGCCAATCTTGGCAAGACCACTAGGCATGCGGATGTTAGTTTGTTCAGAGTTGCATCCGAAACTCTTCAAGAAAGAGTGTTAAAAGATGGAGAAGATAAAGCAGCCCTCAAGGCTGAAATCCGATAACTTAGGCTATACATCTCTAACCTTGTTCATGGCATTTCACAGGCTACTCAGTTGCTGCCCTAGGTTCTAGAGACACCAGCTGATCATCAATAGTTGAGGCAGTTGGTAATATGTGGGAAGCAAACCCAGGAATGGATTGAGGGTTTCATTGTCAGAGGAAAAGAAATCTTGGCACAGATGTTTCGGCTAAGGAATAATGCACATGACTTGCGCCAAGGAATTCAAGGATTTGAACAATTAATGGCAGAAGTGAAACCTAGGCATGAAATCATTATTGCAGATTTGAACACAGCTTATGGCTCAACAGTTTCAAGAGAACACAAAAGAAAAATCCTTGTGTGGAAAGAGCTTCACATCTTCAAGGTGAGAACCTACGAAAGGATATTTGAAGAGTTCATTGCATATAGACAAAGGGTGATTGAAGCTCTTCTGTTCATAAGTGAGTTTGTTGCACATATACCTTCTCGGTATAGTCATGAAGATTTTTCCTATGTCGGACTTGACGAAGTGCAAGCCTAGTTTCAAAATGTTGTTCGCAGTAGTGATGGCAGTAATTTGGTTGGTGGAAGGATGAGTCACATATCCATGATGTCAGTGAGGTTTGAGAAAGCGGCCAATGAGGTTGAAGATTTTTTGAGATCGATTGCAGATGGTGAAGAAATCCTGGAAAAGCGAAACTTTGCTATTGATAGTATTGATGCACCTGACAGAGACACAATTTCTAGCTTTTTGGCAGATGTGATCAAGGTTTAAAGCAGCCTTCATTTAGAAGCTTTCTTTCCGCTTTCTTTTTGTTCTCGTCTCAATTCTTATATACTCTTTGAAGAAGAGAAAGAAGATAAAATGTAATAGTTGGCATTTCCTGTTTTTGCTGCTTTGTTAGGTGGTTAGATGTTATCTTCTTTTAGTTTTAGAAATAAAGCTTGCTTGCTGAGCAAGCCTTAGTTGTAAAAGCAAGGAGATTTTAGGGTTCCCTACTCCTCTGCTTGTCTATAAATAAGAGCAGCCTTGCTCATTTATTTTCAACTGTACTTGTGATAACAAATTGCTGAGCCTCTTTTGCCTGCAAGTTGTTGTGTAGTTGCTGTTCACTTTGTGTAAGAACAAGTTTGCAAGTCTCTTTTAGCTGCAAGTTCTTGTTCAGTGCCTGTGTCTTGTGTAATCTTTGTTCCTGGGATTTGAGAAATAAAGTCTTGTGCCTATTTTTCCCTGAAATAATGTCTCGAATTTCCGTTTATTGTGTTATGCTTATATGATCTCAATTTCAACTTGCATTGAAAGTAAGTAGATGTATGTTGAAAAATAGTTTATTTAAGTATTTTGTTAGAGAATTAAACTTTGTTCATTTCTAATTCTCTTGCTTTGTGTTTACTTGAGAAATTAAAAATGTCATTAGCGTAGGTTAGTCTTAGTTGAAATTCCTTAAACATAAAATCTCAGCTACGGCGCTTGAGTTTTATAAACCTTGTGCTCTTAGTTGAAACAAAAAGATAGGCAAATTAGATTTAATTTACTTTCTTGAACACCATTAGCAAAAGAGGGAGCTTCCCCTCCGAATTTGAAGAGTAGGTTATTGCACATAGCTGTTTGTTTCTAATTCGCATTCCAAAGGTGCGAATTGAAACACCAACAAAGATGAATTTGCAAGAGTAACAATTTATCCAAGAAGATTAAATACAAATTCAATCATCCTTCATATTGGCCGAATATAGTGGATATTTACTTAGATCCTTGTTGGTCGTGGGGTTTTTTTGAAGTATGAAGTTAGGCGCTACCTCTATTGTTGATGATAATCGATACCTTTACATTAGCCGCTAATTTGGGAATATGAGCGTTGCCTTTATATATTCAACGACTCTTCTATGAAGTGCAGCCTTTAAACTCCATCGCAGCTTCCTTGAACGACATCATTTACACATGGGCAGTCTAGTGGAACTTGGGAAAGTCAAATCAGTCAATCTGTAATGTCCCCTTTTCTAGGCAGTCAATAGGAGTGGTGGTTAGTCTATCACCTTGGTCCTTGTAGACAAACATGGTGGTTAGGGGATCCGTCTGAGGGAGTTTGTGGCTTGTCAGTCAACCATTTGTGCTTAATTGGTGTTTCCCAGCTCAATGTATTCCAGGGCTTTCGTAGTGTACCTTTCGGAGCTTTCTTTGGACACATTGTCCACACTTACTATTTTAAGTAAGTCACAAGGTGGTCAGTGATTTGGTCAGTTGGCAATATTTCTATTTTGGGCATGTTGGCGGATTCTTACCATGGATTTATTTTGGCATTTATCATGGTCTTGAGTATTAGGTTTAAATAACGTTAATAATAAAGTTAAATTAAAACATTTAACTTTGTGTTATTTATATATTTAAATGACTTAATGATAAAGGGCATTATAATGGGTTTTTAAAAAGATTATTTAATATTCTAAAGTTGGTCTTAAAGGAGATATAAGGAGGTAAAATGAATTAAATAAAATAAATTCAAAAAGCCAACTTGGGCATGGGAAATTGGAGGGAGTATAAAAGCATTTTGTGAGATTTTTTGCTCATTCATGTTTGGAGAAAAAATGATAAGGCTTTGCTGGTTGGACTAAAAAGTCTTGGCTTCTTGAGGACGAAAACCCTCATGAGGAATAGTAGCTGCAGGAGTGAAAGATCTCCCAAGGTTGCTTGCTGATATCTCCATTTAGGGATTATACATTGCATGTTAATGATTACAAGAAAAGCTTCAAATTCAGGGTTTGAAGGATTTATCAGAATCTTGCAGATATATTGATCATCATTTTAGAGTAAGATATTCATAGAGGTTTATTGAGTATTTCTAGAGTTGTTTGCTGCATGAAGCTACTAGGAAAGACATGGGTGCAAGAGCTTCAGGGTTTGGCATATTATATCAGTAGTTACATTGAATATTAAAAGTGACTTTATCCTTGGGGGCCGCATCTGAGTTGGGAGAGAGCTTGTGGAGCGAATCCCTCATTCTTGGTGTCAAGTTTGGCATTGATTTAGTGTGCCATCAAGGAGGCACCATATTCTGTTTAGGCCGTGGGAATTCATCTAAGGAGATTGTTGGCGTTACAATTCGCACCTTTGGAGTGCGTATTGGCAACGAACAACTATGCACAGTGCGTAATGACTGCTCTTCAAATTAGGAGGGGAAGCTCCCTCTTTTGTTGATATGCGTGAAAAAGTAAATTATTCTAAATCCTATCTTTTTGACTCAGCTGGAAGAAGCACAAGGTTAAGAAAACCAATACATTGCAGCTAAGGCTTTTCTCTAGTTTTGCAGATCTTAACTACAACTAACTTAATGCTTAATCTATCCTAATTCCTCAAGAGAAACAAAGCATGAGGACTTAGGAGCAGGGAATGTTAAGATGATAAAATTTATAACATGATTTCCAAGGAGGAGGAACCCCTATCCGAGGCATAGGTTGATATGAAGGTTATTGGTAACAACATCAAATGATAAACTTTATTACTAAATTCCCAAGGAGGAGGAACCCCTATTCGAGGTGTAGATATGAAAGAAAAACTATTAATCACAACATCAAACGATAAACTCTACTTCTAAATTCCCAAGGAGGAGGAACTCCTATCCGAGGTGTAGATATGAAACAAAGCTTATTAGCCACAACAAGAATAATAGCTAGGGCAGCAAATTGCATGAAGGATCTATCAACATAATTAACGATCAAACCAACAATTATATTTAACTAAATGAATAGATACTAAATAGCAATACTATAGGCAAGGTGGGGACAACATGTTCACTATCACAAGCAAAAGTTAATTACAAATGAGCAAGGGTACTCTTATTTATAGAACTTCAAGGAGTAGGGAACCCTAAAATCTCCTTGAGTTTACATTCAGTCTTGCAAGCATGCAAGAATTTATTCTCTAAGTCTAACTGTAAGCAACTAATCAGTTAACTGGAAAATTACCATTGGTTAACTGAACTAAACTAAACAAATGACGTTTGCAACATGCAAGTCCTTATTGAAATAAAAGTCAATTGATAACTAACATCAGTAAACTGGATCCTAATTGAAAGTCCGACCTCCTCCAAAAATATCCCCGAAGATGAGATAAGCATGCGTGTAACCAGCAATTAGAACTCAAGAATGATGTTGAGTTAACTGCTGCTTCTGACTCTAACCTGGGGAATAACTGGGGATCCATCTGTCTGTCTACTCCAAGCCATCATGGGCTATCACCTCCTCCATGAATTCGTTAATTGTCCCATCTTCTGGCACTTTGACGCTATCTACAATGATAGATTGTTTGCTCAACTCCTCTCTATCCTTGATCATCTTCTGGCGCTCTTTGACTTCCCCAGCTAACTTGTCAAAGCTTGTTGACATCACTGAGAAGTGATTCAACTTGGCCGTCACAGGATCACCATCAAGACCCTCATGAACTAAGTTTTTAAACTCAGTTTGCATAGTCTCGAAATCATTGTAAGTACCATCTTCACGAAGATAATGGCACGGGATTTGAGTGACGAATCCACTCACAAGTTTGAGTGCTCCAGCAACATCTTCTTTGATCGCAGCCAACTTTGTAGAGATTCTCTCATATGTTTCCACTTTGAAGAGGTGTTGTTCTCTCCAAGTAGAAAGCTTTCTTTTATCTTTATCTGCTACAATGGCGTTGTATGCAACTGCCAACTAGGAAATGAGAATCAGGTCCTTCGATTTACCCTTTGCCATAGTCAATTCGAATTGTTGGATTCCTTGACGAAGATCATGTGCATCATACCTCAACTGATACAACTCTGTGAGGAGCTATTGGCCTGCAATAATGAAATCTTCAATCTAGTTGTCCAAGAGCTTCCCACGATTGACTAACTAACCTAGTTTTTGTTGATCTACAGGTGTCTCTCGAAGTTGTGGAAGAATGGCTGCAACAGTCAAGGTTCCATGAATAAGATCCGAGATGTACTACCGGAGTTGCTTGATTTCAGCCTTGAGGGATGCCTTGTCTTCTCCGTCTTTCATGACTCGCTCTTCAAGATTACTTGCAGCAGCCTTGAAAGGGCTCACGTCCACGTGCCGAGTGCTCCTGCCAAGATTGGCTTTGATGAAGGTGAATCACAACCTTCAACTTCATCCAGACTCTTGCCCTCTGGTGGTGTAGCAACCTCAACAACAATTTCTGCTTCAGGAGTCTTCTCTATATGCACCTGCTTCTTGATCTTCTTGTTTGATTAATCTTGATAAGGACTGCCAAACTCAGATAGATCAAGCTGATATGAAGGCTTTCTTCTCCGTCTTCCCCAAGTCCTCTCGAGCCAACACAAGTGATCAATGTTATCCTCTCAAGGAGAAACTGCTACTGCTGTGTCAACTACTAGTGGATCAACTGGTATTGAGGCTTCCCAAACCAGTGATTCTGGCTTTGAGTCAATATCAATGGGAGGTGACTGTGGTGAAAATGGCAAACCAGGAGATGAAGAACCGCCTTCGGCTTGCACCACTGATTCTACTGGGACTTCCGACGCCTTTTCAATTTGCTTTCGCTTACTGGTGCTCCTTCCTTTCGTGTTCCCACCAACTCTGACACCTTCAGGCGGTTTCATGATAACCTTAACTGGAGGCCTCGACCTTGAGGTAGAAGGTAATGAAGAAAACCCCACTGGCGGCTCTGTAACTGGAACTATCCTTCGCCTTCTCTTGCTGTCCAAGAAGTACATGCTAGTTTTGATAATTGCTCTTGATAGGTCCTCAATTGAAGTACTCTCCTTGGCATACCAATCCGATTAGCGAAGCGGCTGGCGAGCAACTTGATCTTTGACGAATGTGCTAAGCAACACCTCTCCGTCATCATCTGACAAACCCTCAACATCCTTTGATAGGAAATCGGCAAGCCGAGGAAGAGTAAGTCTGCATTAATGATGTCGGCGCACTTTAAATTCATCTTCGTAGTTGACCCAAAAGTCCTCAAGTGTTGGCTTGTGTGAATTACTTCGCTCCAACCAAGCTGCATAATGACCCAAAGGATCATAGGAACGCTTCTCAATGAGATACTTGAGATGGAGTTTGGACAACTTGTTGGTCATTAACTTGCAATCGGCTGCTGTTTTGCACTTGTATATACCTAGTCCAAATGGAAAGGTGAATGCTGGCTTGTGTCGATTGCGAAGAAAAGAGTGAACCTCTTGAGCTTGTCTCAGGAACTCCATGAATAGGACCTTGTCTGATGAGTACCTCGGTAGCATCAAAGGTTCTTCGGTGTAACCATACACTTGAATATATGTGAAAGTGGGAAACTGGATAAACCAATCCGTCCAATTCTCCATTGCTGATTTTGCCTTTGGTGAAATTCTGATGTGCATCTCATTATCAAGGTCCCCGACTGTCTTCATTAGGAAGTGATCATTCACCTGTTTGAAATCTTGTTCAGCCTTTGAGAACTCCAATTGTGAGTAATATTCATGAACATGTTGAATGCCAAGAGTTCTATTGGTCTTCAAAGTTCTAAAATTTCCTTGGAATGCAATTAAGTAGACTAGATAAGAAACCATGTGAAACTCGTGGATTTTAAGGAATCCTATGATTTGTTGGTGAAGACACTCTCTGATCAATGTAGCCTAGTCAAAGTGTTCCTTATTGTCGATAATCCGGGAAATGACATAGAACATCCATGGTTGGAAAATATGAGCTTCCTCTTGACCTGTAACCCAGTTGAGCAAAGTAATCAAGATATCAATCTTGTCCTTGAACTCTCCACGCCCAACCTTCTTTGGCAAGTTGGTCTTCTGTTCTTTTAACCACCTTTGAGCAACCTTTCTCTGAGATATTTCTTTGTCTCCATGCCATATCTTGTCGCAATCATCCATGACTATGGCAAAATTATCTAAGCGGGGTGGAATGGCAAAGCATTTCTCAACTTCTCTTGGCTTGAGGCTACAAATGACTCCCCCATTTGCTGATCGAATTTGTCTTGTAGATGAGTCGTAATGCTTTATGCATGCAATGACGAACTCAAGATCAGCCACTGTGATGGGAATAGATGCCGCTGCCAGCAATCCAGAACGCTCAAGATTTTTGACTGTCGTGCTGCTAATGCCTTCCAACGTGCTCAATTTGACCACTGGATAAACATGACCCAAGTCTGTGTCAAAGGTTTTCAAAAAGTCGTGAACTAAGACCGATTTGGCCTTGTATTCTATTGGGTTGAATTGGATTTTGAAAATCTGGACTTTTGATTGTAAAGTCAGATATGTTTGGACAAACTTCAAAAAAAGCTAAAACTGGCTCTAGATGAGGCTAAAAATAGCCGGTTGAGGGAAAATTTTTAGGAAATTTTCTGAAATGTGGGTTTTGTAGAGAATTAAATTCTAAGCAAACCTAGATTGTCAGAAACTTGAAAAAATGAGTTTTAGCAAGGCATGCAAAGGCTTTTCAGTCGAGAACTATAATGGCTATAGGGGCTCCAGGGGACAATTTTTCATGAGAAAAACTAAAACATGGGTTTTGTAGGCAATGGAATTCTAAGCCAACCCAGATGATTTGATTTTGGAAAAATTGAGTTTTAGGCCCACATGTAAAAGAATCTCCGGAAAAAAGCATAATACTTCAAAAATGTGAAGTAATGGGACAATTTTCTCGAAAAATTCTGGAATATGGGTTTTGCTGTTGATGCTGAAATATGTGAACCCAGATGATCAGATTCTGAAAATTCTGCCGTTTACTTTGACATGCAAGAGAAAACCTAAGACAATGATAGAAGAATTTTAGAGATAGAAAATAGAAGTTATTATTTTGCCTCTGAAAATCACGCCTATGCTTGAATTCGATTTGATGAAGTTTGGATGCATGCACTCGAATGATGATGTCTGAAAAATAAATCTTTTGAACAATTTGGACCTGGCATTGTGAAGAACATTGAAAAATATCACTTGTAGCGCCTTCAGATCTTTGCTTGCTCGAGAAAATGTGCGTTTGCCTTCACTTGTGATGAGAATAATGGATGCCTAATGCCTTAATAAATAAAATTTATGAAGAAAGGCGTCACAAATGCATGCAAATCCCTAAAATGGACGCCACCTTTTGATTGGACCTCAAATTCAATTAATTGTATGAAAAATTAGCCCTAAATTGGGCGCCACCTCCATGCATTTTAGTTAACTGTGCATGCAAAAATAAATTCACCATTTGCAAGCAAAAATTAAGTCCAGTTGAAGTTGACTTGAGAAGTGCAACTGAAGATTTAATATTATTTAAATTCAATTAACTAACTCCACCGTTTTTGGGGTGACCCATGCACTTGAGTTCAAAAGTCAAACTTTGACTTTGGCGTCACCTTTCCAAACAGCCAAATTCTTGAAAATTTCAATTTGCAAACGTCACCGAAGCCTATGTTCGATCACTAATTCTGATTGACTGATGTATCCAAAAGACTAGCTGGCAGTTTCACTGAAGAGCAGGATCAAAACTGACAAGAAACTCGTTGAGGCTACAAACCCTAATTTTGACTTCTGAGGCTTCAAAATTCAGGGCGCCCCTGGCATCTAGGGGCGCTTTTAGCTTCAAACTTTTCATGCATTTTCATCTTTTCGAAGGTGATTTTGACCTTACTTCATCTCACGTCCTCCGACAACTGACAAAACTTCAGAGCTGGATGACAGGCTCACTGTGGAGCTGGCTGAATTCTGAACATGAGCTCTTGGAGAGCACTTTTCCTAAAAACATCATTTGACAGCTGAAAATCATGGGCACCCCTGGCCTTCAAGGGCGCTTTTTCTCCCAGAGATAGCCATTTTTTCAATTGGCTGAAAATACACTTAAACCTCGGCTGCAGGCTGCTGACAAGTCCTTTGACCCGGCTGAGGTATTCAATAGAAAGCTGGAAGTGTCATGGACAGGATGAGTATCTGAGATGACCCAAACAATTGCATTTGAGGCTTGAAAACCTTGGGTGCCCCTGGCCTCCAGGGGCGCTTTTGCTATTTCTTGACATTTTTGACCATGATTAAACCTCATGTTTGACTCTTGATTTTGACAGTTCAGCAACTTAGATTAACCCGCTGATGGATTCGTTGCGAACCCTGATCAAGTCTGAGACAAACATCCTGGGTATCATTTGGTCAAAAACCTCCATCTGGTACCTCAAAAAGATGGGCGCCCTTGGCCAGCAGGGGCGCTTTTTGCTCCAGTGTTAAGTCATTTCTTCAACTCCCTCATTTCTTGTTCAATCTCCCATTTCAGGTGTTAGATAGATCTTTCAGGCTGGCTGGTAGGCTCATCGTGAAGTTGACAGTATTTTGGAGAAGTCTTCTTGGAAGTGACAAATCTCAGAAAGTTGATCTGGGCCTCTAAAATCTAGGGCGCCCTTGGCCTCTAGGGGCTCTTTTGTCTCCAGAGTTCGATGATTTTCACCTCAACAAAAATCCCCTCTGAGATGAAACATCATTTTGAACGTATCTTGCCATAGAATCTTTTTTGGAGCGTTTTAAGCTTAGATTTCGACACCTGGTCTTTGGCCATTTGCCATTGATGACCTCAGAGGTCCTAACTTTCCACCTGAAAAAGCGAGAACTACCCACTAGACTTAAACTGACTTCACCATTGTGATCGTGAAGTGAAATAAGCCAATCAAAACAATTTTCAGTCAATTTTGACAAGTTTCAAATTTTTTAGGGTTTTTGCCTAAAAACAGGGGTCCAAAAACCCTAATTTTCAATTTTTTCAAATTTTTACCAGTATCTTACAAACATCAAACTGACTAAAAGCCCATAATTGATTTGCCCAAAAACAATGTTTTTGACAACATTTTTGCAAGGTTTAAACCATTTTAAGCAAAATGCCTTAATGAAGCAAAAAAAATAAAAAAAATTGGTTTGAGTACAATAGAGATAAGGGCGTGTGGGCAGATTGGCCAGGATATCCATGATGTTCATATGGATGCTTTTCGATACGTAAATACCATGTATCTGAGGGGTCATATATGCTGTTAAACTAAAGATTGGCTAGGTGTTTCATTTCCAGTTGCTAGGCATCACCTGAAAGGAGCTGCTGTGTCTGTGGCGTCCAATATTTTTAGACCATTAGAGGCTGCGTACGTATTGGAGTTGTTGCTGCATTGAATACTATACTTCATTCTTGGTCTGGCATCATCTTTCAAGAGGTACGACCTGTGTATGGAATGTTCAGGTCAGCAATATGGAATAAGCATTGAATGAATATTGCTGCAACACTGTAATTGCTGTTATGAACAATTTGTCAATTTGTTTGAAGTTAGTAGAATTTAAATTTCAGACTTATCTCATATTTGTGCATTTGAGTCCCTATCATCTGGTTTATGCTCAAGATCAAATCCGAATTGGTATAACAGAAATTGTTTGACAAAAGGTCTACATTGTTAAACTAAAATAATCAGAGAAATTCGCAAATTCCAAATCAAACTGGGGTGGGACATTACACAATCCCCTTTGCAAATCGGGTCCTTTGTGCCTGCCTACTCATTATTGCTGGCTGCTGTACTTGGGAAGTGAATCGCTTGGATAGAAGGCAGAGATTAGGATATTTGGTGGAAGTATTAAGGTCAGCCAATATTAATATTACTGCTGTTCATGACGATTTAAATCTGTAATAATGTTGAATATTTTGATTGTAATGGCTGTCCAATATGAGTGAAGTGATAAAGCTTCTGAAATTCATATATCTGCTATAATTTTCAGTAAACAACATATTTGTTTGTTTCACTTTTGCAATATCATTTGTGCTTATATGGGAGTCAACTGTATGGTAACTATTTGACAAAAAATACTTGCAAATTACATGGTAACCATTTTAAAAAATGCTCGCATTCTCAAACTGAAATATATCATAAAAAATGCAAGGGTTCTTTATAGTGGTATCGGAGTTGGTATTCCTACTAGCCTGAGGTTTTTATGAGTGATAGAGAGAGTACTATAACAATTAAGAAATAGTGGCAGCCTACTCAGGTTCCGGAAGGTGAAATTGCTTCTAGTATTTTGGGAATACACCAAAGATCTCCTTCAGGCAGTGGTACTGACTCCTCTACAGGAGGTGGTGTGCATAGAGAGGCAGAGATGGGTGATAGAGGGAAGACTAGAGAGGGGAAGCCCTTCTTAATGCATTGTTAGCAGAGTAAAGGGAAACAAATCAACATATGACTCAGTTGATGGAGTTAATGACACAAACCATGCTTAATAACACTAACAATAGCAATGGTAATAACTGAAATGGCCATAATGGAGGCAATAATGGCTAAGGGGATAACTCGGTTAATAGCAGGACGCCAAACCAGCATGCTACACCTGCTAGTTCCAGGCCTTTAATGCTTGTTTTTCCACCCAGAGTAGAGCCTCAGGAAGGCAATGAGCCTACATTGATAGAGTTGCAGGAACAACTTTGACAAGATTGGGTATTTCTCTCTGGGACTATATGAACCTCAAGATGAGACATATGCCCAACAGGGGTAATAGAGAGCACCACAATGATCTTAGGAGGAAGGTTGGTAAATTGAGCTTGCCCTTCTTTGTTAGTTTAGGCAAGACTTCAACGTGTGCTTGGGTTTAGAAGGTTATACATACTTCTAGTTGAATCCGATGCCATAGGAGGAAGCAATGAAATACGTTGCTATACATCTTGATGGCATTGCTCACGAGTGGTGGCATCATGGTATGGTCACCATGGGCCATGATCAGATCACATCTTGTGTGGAGTTTATAGAGAGATTAATTGAGAGGTTTGATAACAAGGACCCTGAACTTCATTTCAAGGAGCTGGCTCAGTTGAAGTAGTGGGGATCGGTTGATAGTTACATTTATGATTTCCAGAGACTTTTAGTATTGGTTACTTATGTATCAGAGAGGAGACTACTGGTTTTATTTATGGTTGGCTTGACGGATCCTTTAAGGGGTTGGATCAAGGCATTCAATCCTAGCTCACTATAGGAGGCAATTAGGAAAGCTAGGGACATGGATTCTGCTAATCTGAAGAATAAATTTTAGTCAAAGGGTTCTACCTCTCAGAAGGATAAAAACAAGAAACCATTTCAGGAGGAGTGGCCCAAGAAAAACATAATGGATGATGAGACTCGACAAGAGTTGCGGAGAAAGAAATTGTGTTTTAGCTATAGGGAGCCTTGGGAACCAGGACACAGGTGTCTTGGTAAAGGCAAGTTACATTATATAGAGATTGTATCCGATAGTGAGGAAGAGGAGAAATCTGATCACAACCAGGACAGCAAACATAGTGAGTCAGATGAGGAGCAGTTGGGATCCAATGAGATGCCACTTAAGGTTGTAAAGGGTGGTACTCTTGCTACTATGTTTGGTACACCAAAATTCAACTCTTTTAGAGTTCGTGGAGTATTACAGGGGCAAAGAGTCACAGTTCTGATTGATAGTGGGGCTACCCACAACTTTATAGACTTTGCTATGGTTACTAGGAAAGGTTTGCAGATAGTGAGCACAAGGAATTTAATGTCATGGATACACATGGACATCAGATTTGCTGTATGTTGAAGGTCCCTCAGATGAGCATCACAATTGGTAACTATATAGTTACTGATGACTTCTATGTGGTGGACTTAGTTGACACCAATGCCATCTTGGGTATTTAGTGGTTACACTCTCTTGGGAAGTATTCACAAAACTTCCTGACCATGGAATTCAAGTTCAAGGTAGATAGTAGGAAAGTGGTATTCAGGGGAATGTCTAATGGATCCCCTAGAGTTGTTTCAGCGAAACAAATGGAGAGCATTTTTAGACATGGTGATGTTGCTTGGGCAGCACAATGTCTGATTTCCTCTAAGTCTATGGATAACAGTCCTAAGCACTACCAGGATGATTTGCAAGACATTTTGAATAGTTGCAGTGTAGGCTTCAGTGATATTCCTCTAGGGAGGCCACCTGACAGAGGATTTGAGCATACCATTGAGCTTGAGGAGGGGGCCAAGCCAATCATTACTACTCCCTACCGACATCCCAAGAAATTTAAGGATGAGATTGAGAAAGCTATCAAGGAATTGCTAGATATGGGACATATTAGGTCGAGTTCAAGTCATTTTTCCTCCTTTGTGGTGTTGGTTAAAAAGGATGAGACCCTCAAAATGTGTATTGATTATCGCGCTTTGAACAAGAAGAGAATAAAAAATAGGTATGCAATTCCTAGGGTCGACAAATTGTTAGATGAGTTGCATGGGGCTGTCTTCTTCTCAAAGATAGATCTCAGATCAGGAGATCACTAGATTAGAGTGCGGGACCAGGATATCCATAAGACAACTTTCAGGTGTCATTATGGGCATTACGAGTTCTTGGTCATGCCATCTATTGCAATGCTCCCAACAGTTTAATGGTAGCTGCTATCTATTGTAATAGATCCCCTTTGGTTCTTTCTTTGAACGACCTCCATATTAACTTGAGCAAGTTAAATGAACACCAAGGCATTATAAAGATAGAAGGGTTTGTGTTCCATCCTAACAAGCACGTCCTGCTACCTCACACCCAACAATGTCCGTTAAATCGTTAAATTTTTCTTTGTCATTGCTGCTCTTGATGCTCCTTTATATCCTACGCCATTCCATCCATTCGCCTTGGCATGCAACCAAGTTGAAATGATCACTTTGATAGTGGCTGCTGGGCGATTTCTTTGGCCTGCGGCCTCCTTGTTGCAAGCTATTTAAACCTTGCGATCATAATTCTGGTGGCAGTTGACTTTATTTCTGCTATCCTTGGTCTCCAATCATTCAGCAATCTACAATTTACAAAACAGCGAACTGCTCTAATCTTCAATCCTCAGTCTTCTTCCTTATCGACACCTCACAAAAACAGCAGCTTCATATGGCGGCTATGACAGATAAGCAACACTTCTATCAGCAATAGTCACCTTCTGTTTGAAT
>VDFB02257718.1:0-45754 GCA_007258455.2 Sequoia sempervirens | reverse complement strand
TCAACATGTTGGATGTCCCCCTCGATCACTTTGTTCTTTTCCATGTTCTTTCCTTAGAATATCTTTCTTTGCCAATGACTGTGTCCTTTGTGCTTGCATTTGAGGTTTGGAAGTCTCCCCTTGGAGCAGATGTCTAGACTTAAAGTTATTAAACTTTTATTTCCTGATTGCTTTGAAATTCCTTCAAGTGCCTTGAATTTGGAGAACTCCTTTGTGCTTTTGCCACAATGGAGGAAATTGGAACTTTCTCTATGAATTATTTCCCATACTTAGCCAAATTTTGGCTATTCAATTTCATTTTGTAACACCTTCATGTGGACCATTTAACACTTAGCCAAGGTTTTGGCCATCTCTATGCTTGAATGAACTTTACTCATGGATTTTCCTTCAATTCTAATTTTGGCTTGTGCTAAGTAGGGCAGACTCCATCCTTGCACAAGGATTTTGTTCATTTCCCTTTTAATTTTCCTCTTTATTCCTCTTCATTTTTCTCGTTTTCTTTCCAACACCTAGTCAAAATTTGATTCTTTTGTTGTAGGAAAATTCCAAACTTAGACATTTTTTCGTTTCCTCTTGGAAAATTTTACCATGTTTGTTTCTAACCTTGGTGGACTTTGGCACATGTCATGCCATTTTTCTATTATGCTTGAGTGGACTTCCTCATTTGCTAGCCACTTTTCTTGCTAATTGGGTAGACTTCATGATCAACAGGCCATTCTTGGGCAGACTTTGGACTTGGCAAGACATCTTCATTTTAGCCTTGGAAAACTTCATGATTGGTTGGCCATGTTGGGTAGAGTTGCTCATTGCTTAGGGAATTTCCTTGACACTTAACCAAATTTTGAAATTTTATTCTCCAAGGTATCAACACTTAGCCAATTTTCTAAGTTTTTCTCCCAAAGGTATCAATACTTAGCCAATTTTTGAGTTTTCTTTCCTCCTCTTGGCTAGGAGGACTCTACTTGTGCTTTTCCAAGGTTGGGCAGACTTTATTTGTGTCTTGCCACTTCTTGGACTTGGCTTCATTCTTGACATCGTCACTTCAACCTTGGGTGGACTTCTTCATGTGCATGCCATTATGCAAGGTAGACTTCATCAAGTGCTTGAAATTTTCTTTCTTGGCCTAAGGTGGACTTCAAGATATGTTTGTCATCTCCTATTTTCAGCTTGGGGCAGACTTTAAGTTGTCTTTGCCATGTATGCTTTGAGTTGGGCCGACTTTACGTTGTCTTTTCCATGTATGCTTTGAGTTGGGAAGACTTTACCTTGTCTTGGACAAGCATTATTCAAGTCAAGGGTGGACTTGAAAATAGTTTGGACATAGATTTTCTTTCCCAAGTGGACTTTGCATCATCTTGGACATTTTCCTTGACCATGGGCATGGAATACTTTTCTTGTTCCTTGCCAAGATTGGGCAGACTTTCTCGACTTAGACATGCTTATTTTCCTTCCAAGCGAAAACTAAGAGAGATTATTGTAGAGGGGAACAACACACTCATAGGCTCAGACAAGAAGTTTCTAAGCATCATGGTGTCCGAGTAATGACATGCTGAAGTTTGCAGCCATTTTTCACTTCAGACTCTTAAGAGATTCAAATGGTTGAACGTAGCTCAGAGTGATTCAACACATTTGGGTGTGAAAGATGACCATTCCTAGCATAAATGTACCCACTTAGACATGTTGGAATAGTTAGTTTGGTCACACGAGTTGCAGGACAAAAATTGCACCACTTTGCAACTTTGCACTACTTGCATTTGACAACTTTTTCACCAAGCGAAATCTCGCCACCATAGGAAAATGCATAAGAGATAGCGAAAATAAAGAGAGGTTATTGTAGAGGGGAACAACATGATCCCATAGGCTCAAACAAAAAGTTTCTAAGCATCATGGTGTCTTAGTAATGACAGGATGAAGTTTACAACCATTTTGCACTTTGGACTCTTAAGGGATTTAGTTGGTTGAATGTAGCTCAGAGCAATTCGGCAGGTTTGGGTGCAAAAGAGGACCATTCCTACATAAAAATACCCACTCAAATATGTTGGAATAGTTAGTTTGGTCACATGAGTTACAAAACAAAAGTTGCACCACTTTGCAATTTTGCACTACTTGCATTTGACAACTTTTTCCCCAAGTGAAATCTCGCCACCACAGGAAACGCCTCTGAGATAGTGAAAAAAAGAGAGGTCATTGTAGATGGGCACAACACAATCCCATAGGCTTAGATGAGAATTTTCTAAACATCATGGTGTCTGAGTAACATTATGCTGAAGTTTGCAGCCATTTTGCACTTCAGACTCTTAAGGGATTCAGCCAGTTGAATGTGCCTCAGAGTGATTCGACATGTTTGGGTGCAAAAGAGGACCACGAATAGCATAAACGTACCCACTTGGATGTGTTGGAATAGTTAGTTTGGTCACACGAGTTGCACCACTTTGTAACTTTGTACTACTTGCATTTGACAACTTTTTTCCCAAGCAAAATCTCGCCACCATAGGAAAATGCCTTTGAGATAGAGAAAAATAAGAGAGGTTATTGTAGAGGGGTACAACACAATCCTATAAGCTCAAATGAGAATTTTTTAAGCATCACGGTGTCCGAGTAACATCATGCTGAAGTTTGTAGCCATTTTCCACTTCAGACTCTTAAGGGATTCAGCCAATTGAACGTAGCTTGTAGTGATTTGATGCATTTGGATACGAAAGATGACCATGCCTAGTGTAAACGTACCCACTTGGATGTTTTGGAATAGTTAGTTTGGTCACATGAGTTGCAGAACAAAAGCTGCACCACTTTGCAACTTTGCACTACTTGTATTTGACAACTTTTTCCCCAAGCGAAATCTCACAACCATAGGAAAACACCTCCAAGATAGTGAAAACTGAGAGAGTTATTGTAGCGGGGCACAACATGATTCCATAGGCTTATATGAGCAGTTTCTAAGCATCGTAGTGTCCAAGTAACGTCATGTTGAAGTTTGTAGCCATTTTGTACTTCAGACTCTTAAGGGATTCAGTCGGTTGAACGTAGCTTAGAGCAATTCGGTGTGTTTGGGTACGAAAGAGGACCATTCCTAGCATAAAATTACCCACTTAGAGATATTGGAAACATTATTTTTTTCATACGAGTTGCAGAATGAAAGTTGCACTACTTGCATTTGATAACTTTTTTCCCAAGAAAAATCTTGCCACCACAGGAAAATGCCTTTGAGATAGCAAAAACTGATAGAGGTTATTGTAGAGTGGCACAACATGATCCCATAGGCTCAAATGAGAATTTTTTAAGCGTCATGGTGTCTGAGTAATGTAATGCTAAAGTTTGCAACCATTTTGCACTTCGTACTATTAAGGGATTCAGTCGGTTGAACGTAGCTCAGAGCAATTCGACACGTTTGGGTGCAAAAGAGGACCATTCCTAGTGTAAAATTACCCACTCAAATGTGTTGGAATAGTTATTTTGGCCACACAAGTTGCAAAACGAAAGTTGTACCACTTTGCAACTTTGCACTAATTGCATTTGACAACTTTTTCCCCAAGCAAAAAATCATCACCATAAGAAAAAACCTTCGAGATAGCAAAAATTGAGAGAGGTTATTGCAGGGGGGCTCAACATGATCTCATAGGCTCAGATGAAAAGTTTCTAAGCGTCATGGTGTCCAAGTAACATCATGTTGAAATTTGCAGCCATTTTGAATTTTGAACTCTTAAGGGATTCAGTTAGTTGAATGTAGCTCAAAGCGATTCGGCACGTTTGGGTGCAAAAGAGGACCATGCCTAGTATAAACATACCCAATCAGATGCATTGGAATAGTTAGTTTGGTCACATGAGTTGCATAACTAAAGTTGCACCACTTTACAACTTTGCACTACTTGCATTTGATAACTTTTTCTCCAAGCGAAATCTCACCACCATAGGAAAACACCTTCAAGATAGTGAAAACTGAGAGAGGTTATTGTAGAGGGGAACAACATGATTCCATAGGCTTAGAAAAGAATTTTCTAAGCATCACGGTGTCCGAGTAACACCATGCTAAAGTTTTTAGTCATTTTGCACTTCAGACTCTCAAGGGATTCAGTCGGTTGAACATAGCTCAAAGTGATTTGGTGCGGTTGGGTGTGAAAGAGGACCATTCCTAGCGTAAACGTACCCACTCATATGCATTGGAACAATTATTTTGGTCAGACGAGTTGCAAAACAAAAGTTACACCACTTTGCAACTTTGTACTACTTGCATTTGACAACTTTTTCCCTAAGCGAAATCTCGCCACCACAGGAAAACACCTCCAAGATAGAAAAAACCAAGAGAGGTTATTGTACAGAGGCTCAACATGATCCCATAAGCTTAGAAACAAAATTTCTAAGCATCACGATGTCTGAGTAATGTCATGTTGAAGTTTGCATCCATTTTGTACTTCAGACTCTTAAGGGATTTAGATGGTTGAACGTAGCTCAGAGAGATTTGACACGTTTGGGTGCAAAAGAGGACCATTCCTAGAGTAAACGTACCCACTCAGATGCATTGGAATAGTTAGTTTGGTCACACAAGTTGTAGAACGAAAGTTGCACCACTTTGCAATTTTGCAGTACTTGCATTTCCTCGAGCAAAATCTCGCCACCACAGGAAAATGCCTCCAAGATAGCGAAAACCAAGAGATGTTATTGTAGAGGGGCACAATATGATCCTATTAGGTTTTCAATAAACCCCCCTTGAAACTTGTCAAAAGTGAGGGTTTTGAATTTTGGGGTGAGTGTTTCATTGGAAGATGATTGTTGATTTAGTGCTTATGTACCCTGGTCATGACTGTCCAATGGTGTTTTGTGTCAGGAAGGAAGATTAAAGGGTAGTTGGTTTTTTGAGAATTTGTCACCCTTCTCTGCATCACTTTGGCATGTTTATCAACATAAAACTATGACATATTTTGAATTTCAATATGTAATGATAATGCAATATGAAATATGTAGTGTGAGACAATGACATTTGTGTATTTAAACTTTAAAATTAAAATGTTAAATTTTACCATTGTTTTTGTCTTAAAAGTTGTTTAAACTATATAATTTAACCATAATATAACTAATCAATAAATGACATAATTTAACCATTATTCATTATTTTTTATTGTCAACTATATAATATAACCATTATTTTTTATGCTATTGTACATTGATATTTAACCATTGCTCAAGATTAAATTTTTGAACAGTTTAAACATGCACATGATGAAAAAATTATTTCGATTCTCAATTTCTATATATCAAATTATCCAATAATCAAGTGTATGTCCATATACAAAAATGGTATCAACGCCAACTCAAACAAATTTTTACAAAATGTGGCATATGCCATCTTGATATCTATTCAAAATATACATGCCAAAATGTCTATCTCATCCTAAACTACTAGTGGATCATCAAAATGGAGCCTCTTTGAAGCACTATTTGGCTCTGAAGGTAACTACACAAGAAATATTCAAACCACAATTGAGATTAGTTATATTATATAATTTAAAATAAAATAATTAACACCAAAAACAATATACATTGAATTATAATTGAACTCTAAAATTGAAATCTTGATTACCTCATATATACGTCTCTTCAAACTGTCAGGAGTCCTAGAATATGCCCCTCTCAAAGAACCAATCATACCAACTTTTGTAATGTCAATTTATATATGTGAACAAAAACATCAAATTGGTACAAGTTAGCATACAATTTTCGGTAATAGGAATATATTTACCAAACACAAAATAAAATAAACACATACTTCTTTAGGCATCTCTTTTTCTTTATCTTCTTCAGGTGTTTCGACCCCTCCTCTCTGAGGTGTTTCAACACCTACTCCTTCAAGTGTTCCAACACCTACTCCTACAAGAGGAAAATAAAATAAACATATAAGTTAATATATAATTTCATTAATGACAAATCAAATGACAAGCAAGTATATAATGCATGAATTTACGCCCTAAAAAGCATGGGCTGAAGTAGCAAATTGAAGAATTTGTTTTGAAGAAGGCTAGAACCTATTGGTTTTAGTGAGATCTGGTGGGGTTTGATGTGTTTGAAGGTTTGCAAGGACTGGGGAGGTCATGTGTATGTTTGGGCATGAAGCACTAGTTGAGAGAAGTGCATTTTTTAATGGAAAAATGAGGTTTTAGAGATGAAAAGTGGGTGAAGTTTTGGGAAGCATAATATTAAGGATTATTAAGCATGTGAAGGCTTAAACAAAGGTTTTTGAAGTGGTCATAAGGTCACCAGAGGCCTGGAGATGGATTTTTCAATGTATTCTCCAAAATCCCACTGTACCATAGGGGCAACTAGGCCAATTAGGCCTATTTTCCAAAGAGACACCTTCCTAAACACCTGCAATCAATTCAAACACCATGGAAAGTCATTAAATAGGTTACCAAACTTAAGATTTCACAATTTTTAGATCTACAACCACTCACCAAGCTACCAATCCACTAAACCCTCACTCTCAAGCCACCAAACCTAGGTTTTCCAAGGAGCCTTATTGAAAATCACTCTTCCCACAATTAACTCTCATATCCAACACCAAAAACATACCATACGATGTTTTTACATACTCAAAAGACTCTCACAAATGACTTCCCTAAAGGATTTCATCCATGCACACTCTAAAACCACTCAAATTCACTCAAAATCACATATTTTCACACCCAAGGCTACATGTCATCACTCCAAAATGATCTCCCCTGCTCCAAGAATCATCTTCTAACCTATTCCCCACCTAATGGACTCATTCCACTAAGCTACAGTATATACATTAGGTGGAATGAGCCATTAAATCACTTGATGACCTCAAAACTTCAAATTTAGACTTCTAGACCCGCCTACAGTAAAATCCACCCTAAGAGCTCGAAACAAGATGAATTTCAATGCCACAAAAACCAAAATGTGGCTAACACATCCCTCTACCCAAATAAAAAAACACTTTTATTCAATTATATTTAGTACGGGCTCATGTAATTGATTGCTACAACACTGAAAAGGAGAAAAAAAACTCAGATTTACAAAGAAAACAAAGCTTTATTGATCAATGCTTGTACAAAATCTTCCACTCTTCTCCACACACTGCTTCATTTAGGATTCACATAAATATATTCAACTCCCTTAATTAAGAATTTATTGAAAACCAATGCCACAAGTGACCTTTGCCCTTCCTTGACCGTTCAACTTCCCCACTATGCATTTCTTGCACTTCAAAATTTAAAAAATGATACTTTGCACTAATTTACAAATTTGCAACTAAAACCTTCTACTCACTAATAACCACTAAAATAGACTTATTACATCAATAAATTTTCTATATGACCTTATCCAATCCAAAAAAATACTTCATCACCCTAATGACAACCACCGAAGCTTGGTGCCCCTGCACCAAATAGATAGTAGCATATAACCATCATTTTGCATATCTACATTAATGCAATTTTAAAAACCCTTATACAATCAAACTTAAACATTTGAAATAAAGCAACGATCAATAACATGAATTTACAAATTCAATGTACATACTTACCAATCAATCCAGGGAACCATCTGAGTCTACTCTACTCTCTATTGTGTCAAGTATTGCCTTGTGGTCAGACTCACACTTTCCACAAGTTCTTGTTCATAGGTCTGCCCTTATATTTGATCAAATGAACGTTGGTGGTGATGACAAGGTTCAATTAGCTAAGAATCTTCTAATACATGTTGAAGTCCTCAAACAACCAAACTACAACATTCTTAATTGGGTACCTTCTAAGCCATGTTCCAAAAACAACCATTGAACCTGTAGGATATTATATGTTTTCTCCATCTATAAATGGGGTTTTGGCCTTGATACAATGACACAGGTAATAATTTGTACCCTCTTCATTTTCTTCATCTACAATCACTGCATATGCATGCCCTACATTGATATGTTCATCTTGTTAGATGTATTTAATGAACATCAAAATAAAACCTGTAAGTAAGATATATTACCTAGTTCTACAAGGTTTGATACATGATCAAAGTTAATGGATGATTGCATCTCCATGATTTTTAGAGCCATCAGGAGTTGATAAGTGTCAAGTGGGGTTAGAATTATTACAGACCATTTTTCAACCCACTTTATTGACTCACAATCAGTCCATGTAATTTTGAGAAGAGAAGTAATTGAAACACTCCTTTTTTTGTGTATTTTCCAAAAAATTTGAAGTTTCTTTGATCTATATAGTTACATACCATAAATTTTTGATCTTTCATGGAGTGAATCTTGTGGGTAGTAGGACTAACACCATTTTAGACTTGTTTTGGATTGATTTCAATTGATTTTGTGCATTTTAGATACAAATTACAAAGGATTGATCTGTATACCCTGTTTTAAGGGTTTTGAGTGTATGAAAATGACACTTTAAGCCATTCCACCCACTGTTTTGTTTTGTAACTTGGTGGAATGGCTTAGTAAGGCATTATTTAGGTTTGTAAAAAGTTCATTGGAGTAGGGAAGATGTTTGAACACTTTTTTTGTTGCTGTCCTAAACGTTTTTGTGTAAATTTTGCTTGAAAATGGAGGTTTTGAATTAGGGTTTGGTGAAATATTGATGATAGAGGATGGTGAATGAACTTATAAGAATATTCAGACATAATTAAGGGTTTTTGAAGTGGTGGTTGGGCTAGAAAAGGTCTGGGATATAGTTTTTCAATAAACCACCATGTAAATTGCCTAAAATGAGGGTTTCTTGTTTAGATGTCTTTGAAAGTGTGTCACTACAAATAAATCATGAAATTGGAGGTTTTGTTGAGTGGTTGTTGCTTCCCCATTTATTTTTTGGATTGAGGAGTTTCCAATAGTGCCCCTTTGTAAATCTCTTAGGTTTTCCAAATTAAACTTGCACATTAACATTGATGAAAGCTCTTAGGTTTTCCAAATTAGTTGAAAATAAAAGTTTTCCCACAACCATCAATAATAATGAATTTAATGTTCAATTCTATGTGTAAAAATTAAGATTAATAAAATCATTAAATGAATGGTCTATAAATTGTCAAAACAAAACAAAATAACTTGTGTTAAGTTGAATTCATTTATCTAAGCATGTTGGAAATGGACTACTATAAGCAATGCAAATATAATTCATAATAAAATTTGTGTTAAGTTGATGTTGTTTATATAAGTTTAAACATGAATTCATCTAAATTATGTTATGGTTTTCATTTTTTCTTCAAAGTCATAAAAGTTAAACTTTTTATGCAACTCCTATCTAATTCAATGTTGAATTATATGTCCAATTGTTATGATTAATAAAATCATTAAAGGAATTTAGATTATTTTTAAAAATAAACAAACATACTAAATATAAATATTTCAATATTACCAAAATGAATATATTACCTGAGATAATGTAAAATGATGTAGAAACTTCAAAATGTCTTCATCTACATTGTCTGGCATGCAAATTGGTGGAAAAAAGGTGATGGATCAAGCATAGATTGGTACAATAGGGAGTCAACTGCATAAAAAGGCATTTCTCTGTCGGATAAAGTGCTAAACCAGACAAAAACAAAAGCATGTGGGCTTGAATCATGGGTTCAACCCCTATTTTACTATTTCAAGGTAAAAAACACATTTGGTGCTCACCAAATTTGGAGAGCGCAAAATTTGGTGCAATTTTTCTTCAATATTAATAGAAGGGAGTGAGACTCTGGAGATAGAGGGAGAGGGGAAATGAGGAGAGTCTAGTAGCTGTGCAGAGGACTGCACCGAGTGACAGAGACTCTGAGAGGACAGAGTTATCCGCTTAGGGTGGGGAAAGACCCTCATGTGGGAGAGGGGTTGGGAGTTAAAGATTTGTCTACCCTCACCCTTAAACCATAAACCCAGAAACCATAAAACCTCAGCCCTCTCTCTCTCTCAACTCCTCAACCCTAAACCTTAAAACCTCTACCTCAACCCTAAACCGTAAAACTGTGAACCCTAAAACCATCAACCCCTATATCTCTCTCAACCCTACACCTCACTAAACTGTAAACCCCAACCCTAAAACCCCAAACTCTCAATCCTCTTCCTCTCTCTCAAGCCCCGAACCTCTACCCTCAACCTCAACCCTATACCATCTACCCTCAACCTCTACCTTTCCACCCTCAACCCTTAAACCGTCTACCCTCTACCCTTAACCCTAAAACCCTGAACCCTCTTTATCTCTCTCTCTACCCTCTACCCTCTACCCTATACCATAAACCCTCAACCCTTAAACCCTAAAACCATAAAACCCTCAACCCTACACCCTCTACTCTCAACCTTCAACCCCCTACCCTCAACCCTCAACCCTCTACCCTCTACCCTACAACCCTAAAACCCTAAAACCCTCAACCCTCTCTATCTCTCTCTCTACCCTCTACCCTCAACCCTCAACCCTCAACCCTTAAACCCTCAACCCCTCCCTCTCTCCCTCAACCCTCTACTCTCAACCCTCTACCCTCTACCCTAAAACCCTTAACTCTTTCACTCTCTATGTCTCTCTCTATAAACCTTCAACCCCCTCTCTCTCTCTCTCTACCCTTAAACCCTAAACCCTAAACCCTAAAACTCTTAAACCCTCAACCCCCCTCTCTCTCTCAACCCCACACCCTTTACCCTATACCCTATACCCTCAACCCTTGACCCTTAAACCCTTTATTCTCAACCTCAACCCTTAAACCTCAAACCCTTAAAACCTAAACTTAAACCTCTGCATCTTCACCCCAAACCCCAAAACCCTAAACCTAAACCCTACCCTCAACCCTTAAAACATAATTAAACCATAAAACCCTAAAACCATCAACCCCCTTGTCTCTCTCTCTCAACCCTACACCCTTTACCCTTAAACCATAAACCATAAACCCTAAAACCCTTAAACCGTAAACCCTAAAACCCTCAACCCCCCCTCTCTCTCTCAACCCTAAACCCTCTACCTTCAGCCCTCAACCTTTTACCCTCAACCCTCTACCCTCCACCCTCAACCATTAAACCCTTAACCCTTAAACCCTAAACCCTTAAATTGTTTACCATCTACCCTTCACCCTTTACCCTCAACCCAAAAAACCTCAACCCTATCTATCTCTCTCTCTACCCTTTACCCTAAACCATCAACCCAATTCTCTCTATCTCTCTCAACCCTACACCCTCTACTATTAAACCGTAAACCCTAAAACCCTTAAACCCTGAACCCCCCTCTCTCTCAACCCTACACCCTCTACTCTCAACCTCAACCCTCTACCCTCAACCCTAAAACCCTTAACCCTCTCACTCTCTTTGTATCTCTCTACCCCCTCAATCCCCCCCTCTCTCTCTCTCTTGACCCTACACCCTCTACCCTTAAACTGTAAATTGTAAACCCTAAAACTCTTAAACCCTCACCCCCTCTCTCTCTCTCTCTCAACCCTACACCCTCTACCTTTTACCCTCTAGCCTCAACCCTCAACCCTCTACCCTAAATCCTCAATGCTTAAACCATAAACCCTATACCCTAAACCCTTAAAACCTCTACCATCTACCTCAACTCTCTACCTCACCTCTACTCCTACCTTAAACCCTAAACCCTCTACCCTCAACCCTCTACTCCTAAAACCCAAACCCTAAAACCCCAAATGCTCTACCCTCTACCCTCAACCTCAACCCTTAAACCCTGCAAATCAACCCTCAACCCTCAACCCTCTACCCTCAACCCTCAACCCTTAAACCCTTAATCCCTAAACCCCTAAACCCTCTACCATCTACTCTTAACCATCTACCCTCTACCCTTAAACCGTAAACCGTAAACCCTAAAACATTAAACCATTAAAACCTAAACCTTAAACCCCTAAACCCTCTACCCTCTACCCTTAACCCTTAACCCTCTACCCTCAAACCCTCCTCTCTCTCTCTCAACCCTACACCCTCTACACTTTAACTATAAACTATAATCCCTAAACCCTCTACCCTTAACCCTTAATCCATAAAACCTAAAATCTAAAACCTCTACCCTCTACCCTCAACCATCAACCATAAAAATCTAAAACCCTCAACCCTTAACCCTCAACCCTACACCCTCAACCCTCAACCCTCAACCCTTAAACCCTAAAACCCTCAACCCTACAACCTCTACCCTTAAACTATAAATTGTAATCCCTAAACCCTAAACCCTCTACCCTCTACCCTCAACCCTCAACCCTAAAACCATCAACCCTCAAAGCTACACCCTACACCCTCTATCCTTAAATTGTAAACTATAATCCATAAACCCTACACCCTCTACACTTAGCCCTTAATCCCTAAACCCTAAACCGTAAAACCTCTACCCTTTACCTTCAACCCTCAACCCTTAAACCCTAAACCCTCAACCCTCAACCCTCTACCCTTAAATCCTAAACCATAAACCCCTAAACCCTCTACCCTCTACCCTCTACACTTAAATTGTAAACCCTTAAAACTTAAACCCTAAACCCTCTACCCTCAATCCTCAACCCTTAAACCCTAAAACCATCAACCCTCAACCATCAACCCTACACCATCTACCCTCAACCCTCAACCCTTAAACCCTAAAACCATCAACCCTCAACCCTACACCCTCTACCCTTAAACCATAAATTGTAATCCCTAAACCCTAAAACCTCTACCCTCTACCCTCAACTGTCAACCCACAACCTTTAAACCCTAAACCCTCTACCCTCAATCCTATACCCTTAAACCCTTAAACCCTAAACCCCTAAACCCTCTACTCTCTACCCTAAAATCCCCCCTCTCTCTCTCAACCCTGCACCCTCTACCCTTAAACTATAAACTGTAGTCCCTAGACATAGAGAGAGAGAGGAAGATACATAGAGACAAAGAGAGAGAGGGGGGTAGGAGGGAGAGACTTGAGAGAGAGAGGGAGAGGGAGACACCTGAGAGAGAAGGAGAGGGAGAGAAAGTGGGAGAGAGGGGGTGGGAGGGAGAGACCTAAGAGAGTAGGAGAGAGAGGGAGTGGGAGATAGAGGGATGAGAGAGATACAAGGAGTAAGAGAGACAAAATTGAGAGAGGGAGAGGGGGTGGAAGGGAGAGGGAGTACTTGGGGGAGAGGGAGGAGGATAGAAGGAAGGAGTGAGAGAGAGATAGAGAGGGGAGACACTTAGAGAGAGAGACATGGGGGCGTATATATCCCAGAGGCCAAGAGAGAGAGGGAGAGAGAGGAAGGAGAGATAAATGAGGGAGAGGAGAGAGTGGAAGAGAGATAGAGGGGAATGAGAGAGAGGGGAGAGGTGGTGGAGGAGATAATTTGAGAGAGGTGTTAAGGGAGAGGAGGAGAGATAGAGGGAGCAGAGAGGGAGGAGTGTTAGAGACAGAGGGGAGTGATTGTGAGGAGAGGGGGTGGAGGGGGAGACCTAGACAAAGAGAGAGAGGGGAGAGGGAGAAAAATGACACCCAAGAGAGAGAGAGAGAGGAGAAGTGGGAGGGAGAGACCCGATAGAGAGGAAGGAGCGAGAGAGGGAGAGAGTGGGAGAAACCCAAGAGAGGGAGAGGGAGAGACCTAAGAGAGAAGGAGGAGTGGATGGGTGGAGAAACCTAATAAAGAGGAGGGAGAGAGGGGGGTGGGAGGGAGAGACCTAAGAGAGTAGGGAGAGGGGAGGGAGATAGAGGGATGGGAGAGATACAGGAGGGAGAGAGAGAGAGAGAGGAGAGAGAGAGAGAGAGAGGAGAGGTTGGGAGGGAGAGGGCTGAGGGAGATACTTGAGAGAGAGAGAGGGCAGGAGGATTATTTAGAGAGAGGGGTGGAAGGGGACAGAGACCCAAGAGAGGGAGAGATGGGAGAGAGAGATGAGAGATAGAGAGAGAGATGGAGGTGTGAGAGAGAGAGAGAGAGTGTGTGGGGATGGAGGATACTCTTGAGAGAGAGGAGAGAGAGAGGGAGAGGAGATATGAGAGAGAGAGGGAATGGGAGAGAGATAGAGGGAGTGAGTGAGAGACCTAAGAGAGAGGGGGTAGGAGGGAGAGACTTGAGAGAGAGATAAAGAGAGAAAGATAATGACCTAAGAGAGGAAGATGGAGTGAGAGAGATAAAAATACCAAAGGGGGGGAGAGAGGGAGAGTGATAAAGGGGGTTGGAGTGAGATAGATTTATTTAGGTACCTATGTGGGAGGGAAAGAGACCTGAGAGAGGGGATTGGATTGAGAGAGAATAGTCTAGGTCACATGGAAGGGAGTGAGACTTGAGAGAGAGAGACTTGAGAGGGATAAAGAGTTATCTAGTTAGGGTAATGAGTTAGAGAGCATATGAAAGGTAAAACCTCAACTATCCATCTACGATCATAAAATGTGCACTCTAAGTATTATCAAAGTTGTTGACCAAAGAGGGGAAATTCAGGTTTTGTTCAAAGCAGGTCATTTGGTGAGCACCAAATTTGGCGCTCGCCAAATGACCTCCTTTGGACTTGTTAATTGATATGATTTTCCAAATTTCCTCATATTTTTCGTTCATGCTCCTTGTCTCATTTGCACGTCTTTCAATGCAAGTTTTAAAAAAAAATCATGATAGCGTTAACCTCTCTCTTAGCTATCTAAATATATAATTATTTGTTTCATTTTGATTTAGTTAAGGTTTTGATCCATGGCTTCTATTGTAAATGCCTCTATTTTTGGTCAAAAACCAACATGTGCTAGTTTTATGATAGATTTTTACTCTCTCATTGAAATGTGAAACAAATTACATTTTTTGAAACTAGACTCCATTCTACACATGATGAAAAAAATCAATTTTTGATTAGTTTTCAAAAAATTTAGAGGGGAGCATGCTCAAATTTCAGCTTTTTAGGATGTGTCCACTTTGAAAATTTATAAAAAATTATCTATTCATTAAAAAACTTATCCGAAAGAACGAGGATAAAATACATGGTGTTAGCTAATTTCTCACTATTGGGATTTTTGAAATTCTAAAAAAAAGTTAATCAAAATGGGGGGAGTCGTTAGGCGCTATGCTATTTTTTTTTTATAAAAGAAGGACCTATTTTGGGCCCCCCTTTTTTGAGACCCTTAATCTTCATTAATTTCAAAAAAAATAGTAGCTTAGAAACTAGACTCAGAGCACTTCAACTTTTGTTCTTTCTGCATCTTGAAATTTTGAGCGTAACTATCTTCATTTTCTCATGTAAATCAGATTTTGCTGATTTCAAAAAAAAAAAGTGGCATCTTAAGAGCCAAAATTGTGTTACAGATCCATGCACTTACCCTACAATGACATCCTTCTTCTAAGGACTAACTTTTTACCTACTTCCAAATGAGATCGACGTAACACATAGTTCTCCCTACATGGTCTCTCAAGGGATGCATATGCTCAAGTTTCCTCATAATCATGGTTTCATTAATTATTAACACCAAAAAGGGTTCCTTTAAATGATTTGCATCAATTAATAGTTCTCAACGATAAACAAGGAATTCTAACATAATTCCTAATTTAGTAAGGCTAAATTATAACACTTCCATCTAATGACATCAAGTTCTCTAATTAGAACTCACCACCTTTATTATTCATAATGCAAAAATTATGCAAAAAACCAAAAGTCTAATTGGGTCAATGGCCACACTGATCACAAATGACAAATTACCTTCACAAAAACCATAGTAGGTAGGATTTTTTATGCTATTCACTCATACATGAAATGGAAAACCACAAATAAATTAGTTTCATGTTACTTTAGTGTCTACCAGATATTTTGTTAGGATTTATCCTTGTTAATCTCTAAGGCTAGTGATGAAACTTGGGAGCATTCTATCCTATTGGAGTTTCAAATACAAAGGAAATGAACTGCCACCTCTTAAACTAGTTTAATTACATAGTGAGTCTAGAATTTATTTTTCAACATAGTAATCAAACCTTGGTACTTTTTTGACTCTATTAATTAACCACATATTACTAAAATTGTTTGAAATTAATAATTGTCCTTATCCCTTTACTAGCAATAATTACAAACTTGCTCTAAACATAATAACATTTGAGTCATATTAGAGATATTTGGGCAATATCATATCCTTCAAATCATCATATTCTCAATAATAATAATAATGTCATTCTTAAACATTTTTTTTCATTTGTCTTAAAATGCAATCCAAATTTACTCTTATATTAACAAGGTGCACCCCTCTAAAATTCCTAACCTACCATGGATAGTCAACAAAGACAAAATATAAATAGCATAAGTTAAACTTCAAAACATCCTTCTTACATAGAATATGACTATGTGTAAAACCTTCAAGTAGCAAGGAAATTTTATTAATTTCCATAGATGCGTGAATACCCATACCATTATAGGATAACAAACCTTATATATAATAGTACCTAGATGTTGGATGTAAATTGTACCATGAAGGTTCAATTTAAGATTCACTCAAATATACTTCTTGTAATTTCAAATACTATCATGCTAGGACAACAACCATATCATAACATGTTCTTTGATATGATCACCAAGTATTATACGAGAATTCATATTTAAAACTCAACCACTAATCTTCTACTTGGACATGTTAAATAAAAATTCATACTTTATGTCATTATCTTATAACTATTGTATTATCCAATTATAAGGAGGAATTCTTATCTTTTATAATAAATACTGAACACACGATAGTATTTTCTAAGGCCATTGTAGATTTTTATAGTCAATTTTAGAACACTAACTTAATTGAAAGAAATGCCCAAGAAAAAGTGGTTTTCAAACCTAATCTATGTCAAAATAAAGGATTTTATTTTTAATATTAATTGGACTATAATATTTGAGGAAAACCCTCATCTCTTAATTATGCAATTTCTTATAATAAGCTCCATATCTTAAATAATGCACTTAAGTTAAAGCTAGCGCATATCAATAATCTTCTTTTGAAATTTTAGAGTAGTTAAAGAAATACCAATATTACTATATTCATAATCATATGTAATGACATTAGCCTTCAATTGGAAACTTGTTTTCATGTCTTACTAAGCAACATAATCATATATGTAATACCTAAAATTCTAGATGGGTTGAATAAAAAAGGCAAGATAGCCTATAAGAAAGTTTGTAGTGTTTTTCCCATGAGACATTGGGATAGTTTTAATCTCAAAAATATTTTGAGTCTAAGAAAACCATCCTTATGCAAAAAAATAATAATAATTAATAAAAAATCTAAGTACCTATTTTGTTGTTCACTATGCTCCATGAAATCCATATTCCTGATTCATCTTTCACATCTACCAAGGTAGTTGCAACTCTAATATCTAACAAAACTTCCCTCCTTCATGCTTTAGTAGACGCCTATTTCTTCTCCTAAATCTCCCATTTTATCTTATGCACGGAGGATATCGGCTATGTCTGGGGAATTTTCCTACCAATTTCATTTGCTTGAGATATTCTAAAGCCTTTTGCAACAAATGAATTATGAGAAGATCATTCATATATCCTTCATCAAACCATTTTCCTTCCAACACTTCACATCTTATTCCTATGTCAAGTTTCTTTGCATTTTTCTTTTGTGTTAATATCGTTCTTAGATTTTCTCTACATGTCATCCCCCCCTTAAATCACCTCTATCTATCACACAATGTTTCCAATGGTGCCCCAAATCTATCTCACCCAACTTTTAGATGCCCCCCTACTCTATTATCCTCCTATTAATCTTTGTTGCTCACACCCTCATGGTAGCGCCTAACTTAGACTACCTAAAATCACACCTTTATGGTGGATCACAAGTCATTCATCCTTCATGAACCATATTTCCATGTTTTCTTATAAAAAATATTTTAAAGCCTTTTCAACTAATTCAATTCATTTATATCCTACAATCTATGCATTCCATGAGATCACATTTTCCCTCTCCATTCTCTTTTCCTCAAACCAATATCTTCCTTTCCTATCCCACATACTTTATCTTCCCTTGTTTCACACTTTTTCCTAGAGGAAAAGGGGTCCTAGGGGTTTATAGACTCCTAGCACCACTTTCTTTTTTTCATGTGACATGAAATTTTGGATGATCAAGGGACTAGAATTCCATATTACTTTAATGGCATTGTAGGAACTATCTAGACACAACACCATCATGCCCATATGTGTGATTGAATTCATTGATGGATGGTAATTTCACGTTCCTTTTTGTTCATTTTTTTCATGGTGTCCATGCTTCTCATTTAATTTGTCATTAGCAACTTCTATTGTGTAATAATATTATCTTAATTTTACTAGTATGACACCCATACTCATGCCATTACTTCCCCTATAACCATTTGATATTCTTTGACTTCATGGGATATGATAACAACATGGTAGTTTTTTGTAACTTTATTTCTATAAAATCAAGCACATAAGTAGTTGTTGACATTGGATATCATTACCTTTTTCTTGCTTGCTAAAGTTGAGTATCTCTTGTAAGTTTGATATGTATGGAGATAAAGCATGGATTAAAATGCATCGGTACATAGAGTGGAATTGGGGAGCTTGATATTTCAAAAGCCTTGCATAGAGATTCTACAAGTTTATAGTAATCTTTATTTTATGAGATAATACATTGAATGTATGAATGCTTTTGGAGGAAAGGTTTTCTAATCGATGAAAGTCCATTGATTTTAAATTTAAATTTTTAGACGCCGAATTTGTGCGATACAAGATTAATCTCACATTGTTGGATTTCTTAAAATAAGAGAATAGCCATGTTAATGTGGAGCATGAATATTTGAACATGGTAGACAATAATAGACATAATAAATAGCAAATGTCTAAAAATATAGATAAATACAAATAAGACACATGATGAAATATATAAAAGAATATATAAATAAAATAATAATAAATAAATAAAATGAATCTGATTTTTCAAAACTACAACATTTATTGATATATAATTATACTCCCCTAAAATAATCCAAAACTAAATTTAAAATTCAAATTAGAATGTCATGACAATGCACCTGAAAGCATCACAACCTATATTCAGGAAAAAAGTAGAAGAAAGCAACGGTAGGAAGTCATAACGGTAGGATACAATTCTTTCGAATTACATTATCCATTCCTTTCATGTTCTCAATTTTTACAAATTAATCTACATTTCCTTTCTTTTCCATTTGCTGGTGATAACACCCAAGAGCTTCATTTGTAGTAGCTTTTTGTAGAGTTGAGATCTGATTTTGTTAAGATGGGTGTTGATGAAGGCTCTCATACTGTTGAGTGTGGGTGGAAATCATCATATTGTGGAGATCCCTATGCATAAAGATTGATTCTCCTTCTTCTCCAAAGAACCCATTCGAAGACATTGCAGATAGTAGCGGCAATCTTCTTCTGCTCATGGTAGAGGGAGGAGGAAATTGTTGCTCATCACATTGAATTGAAAGAGTCAAGGATTGAGAGCATCAGATTTCTTCCGACTTTCTTGATTCATTTTTCTTCTCAAAGAATTTGTCTAACACTCATTTTTTAATGCTCCCACTAAAGAGAATGCTCAACCATGGAAGTTAAATTAGGACCTCTCAGATTGTGCTCTGAAGCCTCCTCCTATGGTCTTTCAAGTCAATTTAATGCAGCCAAATAGTTGGTAATGTTATTGAATGTGGGGTGATTAATATTTAATAGTAGAAGAATTTATAGCCCATTTTTGCAGGAAGACTTGCTTTTTTGATGGTTGTTCTAGAAAATATTCAGGCCTTGAGGTATGCCATTAAATTTTGAATGGAGATTAGTATGTTTCTTATCGAATGGAGATGTTTGTAATAAAAAGGCTAGTTTATTCTATGGGTTGAACAAAATATGGTTTGTTTTTCATATTTATTCATTTTGCAAAACTTTTTGAAATGCTTGAACAATTATTTAATCATCCCTAGCTTTCGCTCATACTCACCATGCTTCTATTTTGCATAACATAATAGGTTTGTTTTCCAACATGCAATAATGCTTTATGGTTGGTGCTGGGTAAATAGTGTGGCCAATCGATGCAAGTTACCTCTTACATTTGGAAATTAGAAAACATTAGCATTCAACACCAGAGGTGCTTGCCAAATTTCACCACATCTGCACAGACATTCCTGTACCCATATTCTCATTCAATGTTCTAGTGTATTTTACTAATCTAATATATCTAGATAGCTTTTGGCTCTCAAGCTTGACTGTCATCATGCAGGAAATTGAATTTGAGATGCTGTCATTGTGAGTTATGAAGGAAAAATTGATTATATATACTTCTCTTGTCCTGTTCACACTACAAATGCCAGGTTCTTATAAATGTTTTCGTCAATGGCTTTGTATTAGTTCATATTCCTCTTTCTTCATGTTCGTCTTCCTCTTTTTCCCAATATGAAATCAACATAATGACATATTTATAGTTTACTAGTTTGTATGGGCCTTGGTATGCATCTTTTTAGGGTTTCCATTAGTCTGTTGTAAAGTTAGGAAAAAGTATTTTTAAAATTCAAGAGTGTTACTACACATTAGGATCTATAGACATTGTCAGGATGGCAGCAAACCCATTTTTTGTGTATCCTGCAATCATAACATTCCATGAGATTGAGATAGCAAGGGAAATCTTCTTTTTCTCATCATATTGAATTGAAAGAGTCAAGGATTGAGAGTATCAGATTAGAGATCTTCCGACTTTCTTGATTCTTTTTTCTTCTCAAGGAATTTGTCTAACACTTGTTTTTTAAGGCTCCCACTAAAGAGAATGCTCAAGTGTGGAAGTTAAATTAGGCCCTCTCAGATTATGCTCTGAAGCCTCCTCCTATGGTCTTTCAAGTCAATTTCATGCAGCTAAATAGCTGGTAATGTTATTGAATGTGGGGTGATTAATATTTAATAGTAGAAGAATTTACAGTGCATTTTTCCTAAGGCTTATTTTACATGGAATTTATGTGTAGTGGAAGAGTAGAAGTGAAATGTATGATTCACTTTCCTGGAAGACTTGCTGCTTTGATGGTTGTTCTAGAAAATATTTAGGCCTTGAGGTATGTCATCAACTTTTACCCTATTTTTAAGATGTTCTTAGAATAAGATTTTATTTGTTTCCTATGAATATGTCCTATTCTCTATAACAATTCAAGAGTTTAATAATATGTTGTACAGTTGATTTTGTTGATTAAGTTGAAGGACTTCTTATTGTAGACACCGAAATCTGGTTTAGGCCTGCGACTTCCACATTCATCATAATTTGTATTCTTCATGGTCATTAATTAAATAATGTCAATTATTTAATTATTCATCTTAACATTAATTCTTCTATTAATTAAATAATCTTAATTATTTAATTAGTTCATTTTCTTTTATTTCTTCTATCAATTAAATAATCTTAATTATTTAATTAATTCACTTTTCTTTATTCTACTTGATAAATTAAATAAACACTTTTTATTTAATTATATTGCTAATTAACCTTATTCTGCTGGTCAAATTAAATAAATTCTTATTTAATTTATTCTTTATCATATTTCAACTATAATTAAATAAATTCATGATTTATTTAATTATTCATTTTAAATCCCTTCATCATTTAATTAAATAAATCTTATTTATTTAATTATTCTTCGAATATTGAGTCTTGAATTAAATGAATTATTTAATTCATTAATTCTATTTTAACACATTCCTCTATATTTTAGATAATTATGTGAGTTATCTAAGTATTCACTTTTACTCGACTTGACATCTATTTTAATCATTCAGTTAATCTTTGATTTAATGTCTGAGTATTCGAGTAATCTCTTCGCCGCATCATGTAATCGCCCAGTTCTAACTCATTTGTGTGTTATTTATATTAATTAAATATTATTATTTAATTAATTATACAGCGTACATTTGAACAAGAGTTGATTTAATTAATCATCTTTGTCATGCAAAGATATTTCTTTGTTTCTCAACATAAACCAAGATTAAATCATTTATTTAATTTTAATTTATTTCTAATTCAATTACCTATGTTATCACCGTTAGTTATCGTATCGCATGTCTAATCACCAATTCCCCAACCGTCCGTTAATCTTTTAATCTTGGCCTGTCGTTCGAATAATCAATTTTCTATAAATTGATTTGTCATTCTTCATTCCAATCTCTCTCGTGAATTTTATAACTTTTGAGAGCACTTTGTCTTGAATCTTCGATATTTTGCTAATCACTATCTTAGGCTATACTTGCACGAACTTGAAAATCTGAGGGCAATTATACTACACAAGCAAAATGGAGAAGGGCAATCGAGATGAATCATGGAAATACGTTTGAAAATTGGTGAGATTGTTCTAGTTTTAATTACGTTTTTACTTTCCCATGTTCTTTGTTTCTTAACGAATGAATTTGCATTTTAGATTTTAGTATTGTATGCATGTGCGCTTCTAATGATCTTCTTTGTTTTCTATTGTGCAAAGCTTTTATTTGGCGTTACATTTTGGTGAACCCAACGTGAAGACACCATCTTCGCGGATCCATAGATATATATATTTTTTTTGCAGATTTTTCATACGGAACGACGCATGTGAAGTTTTCTGCACCGCAATTGACTTTCTAAATAGCATCTACCAAAAAAATGACGCAATTGAAGTTTCTGAACTGCAACTGAATTTTTGAGCCACAACTAAAAAATAAACGACACATCTGACTGGTAACGAAATGACACAATTGACTGGTAAAATTTTATTTTCGTTCCCCGCAATCTGAAATTTTCATTTGATTTTTGTGTTACTGATATCTAATTTTCAGCGTGTGGCCTTTTCGGAGTTAACAAGATTTTTGCAGGACAATTGACGAAGACAATATTGAAAATTACTAATTAGTTTTTCTGCAGGACATTTGTCGAAGACCCTAGTTAATTTAAAACTGATTTTTTGGTAGCATAGAAAATCTTTCGTTTGGATTAAAATTAACAAGTGTCTACTGTGTTTGGTGCGAAAGCACAAGTTTGGTCACCCTTACGACTTGGTACACCGAAGTATCCTCTCCCCTTGTGCATTTGTGTGATCCTGGGTGTAAGAGAAACGGTTACCAACTCTAGAACTTGGGCCTGTTCTGGTGGGAAAAAGTACTCACCCCAGGACGACTCAGACCGGTAGCACCCTGAACCTGAGGGACTTCCAGCCGGTATACAAAAGTGGGTTCTTGGGGAAACCCCAAGAATCACGAGTGTGGTTCCGATGAGATGGATCTGAAAGGGGACTCGTGCCATATGGATCACACCCCACGAACAGAATGCTCGTACTAAATACCTTTTGTTTTAGAGACCAACCTATTTGTGGTCGTTGCTTGGTATTAGTGCAAGGTACAGTATCATGCCCGAAGATACTCACTACTGATCCCCTTGAGTAGAGATAGCAGTTCTTGGGAGGTCATTGCCCAAATAATTCAGAATTGGTGTGCTCGAAAGACGTTAATGAGCCGTGGAGGGGAGCCAATGCCACCAAATTCCTAAGCTATCCACTCTCGAGAAGGAAAGGTGTTCATCACCAATCCGAGGTATAATAGGTGGGTTATACCAAGTATACAAACCCTAGGCCTTTGGCCTATTAGGATGTGCTTGTCTGTTGTCACTTTAAACATTCTTTGAGTCCAAAATTGAAACTAAAAACACTTTGTCTTATGATTGTCTTTGATTGTCAGAATTTGATCACAGAAAATGGAGTCAGTTTAAATTTCATGTCATTGAAAATTCACAGAGAGTCGCAACTGTTCACCAGAAACACGCATCTGATTTTTAGAGTCGCATCTATTAGGTTTTGAGTCGCATCTGTAATTTCTGAGTCGCATCTATCAGATTGGCTCACATCTGCTTGATAAAAACTGCATGTGTTATATTTATGAGTCGCATCTGTCAGATTGGCTCACATCTGCTTGATAAAAATTGCATGTGTTATATTTTGAGTCCCATCTATCATTTTGGCTCGCATATGATTTAGAAAAACTGCATGTGTTATATTATGAGTCGCATCTGTCAGTAGGAGTCACATCTGATAATTTTGAGTCGCATTTGTCAGATTAGACCGCAACTGTTAAAATTGAACCGCATCTATCTAATTACCAAAAAAACCAAAATTCACAGTCACTGTCTAGTCATCACGTCTACACTAGTTTCAGTTGTCTTCACACAAACAGTCTTTGAAACAGAAACCTGAAACGATTTGCTCAATTTGGCATCCTTTAGGTTCATTCATTCATTACCATAGTTGTCTTCAGTTAGAGTTTAGTTTCATCTTAGGGTACATATCACCTTGCATTAGACTTCTAGAAAGGTCACTTTTACAAACTTTAGGAATAGTCCATCATCTATACTCTAGAAAAATCATAGTGTCAATGAAATTTGTCATTGAACCCAGTCCTATCATCTTATACTTTGTCCTATAGAGAGTCTTCCTAGCTCATCAATCTAGTTAGGAAACTCAACTTGTCTTTGATCTTCGTCCTATATTGGTTCCTTGGCATAACTAAATTGACACCTTGGTTTGACTTTAGGTAGTTGGTCCCTTCACCTTGGGTTTATTGAACTGATCACTTTAGGGTCTTACTTAGACTTTTGCACCTTTAGAGTCTAGACTAGTTTCATCCTAGGACATTCCTTATTTGCATACGAAAATCCCAAAAACATAGACTAGAGTCATACAAATTGTAGATATAGTCTTGCATATCCTGCATATTGAGCTTGTCTTACATGGTTGAAACTAGGTCTAAGAGAAGAGAGAGAGAAAACATGTCGAACCCAAACGAGTTTATCAATCCATTTTCTTCAAGACCTCATAAGACTCTATTAGACAAGTTCACCACTAGAAACACTCAAGGACATATTGTAGTAGAGGACATAGAAGCTGCTGCACAGGACCCTGAGTTTTCCTCTTTTGTAGATGAGTACCTAGCAAATGATCATCAACAGTTTTTAGGCAAATTGCTAGTTGAAGGTACTACTTTACCTCCAAGATTTGATATCAGTACCCTACAAACTCAACCTACACAAGGGACAAATACTCTGACTGCTAGTACTACTATACCTCAGGTCACCACGACTATGCCATCTAGCACGACTACACAGAGTACGACAGCCCATACGTCCCCATTCGGTACATCTAGCATGACATTGGGATTTAATTTCACTACAGGGGCTTCATCATCTACTCCCTTCAGTCCTCTTAATGGGAACAAAAGGTCTAAAACCTCAGCCTCCATACCTTATGTCGGTTCCACAAGTTCACAGTCAACGGCTATACCTACTGCTAGTATCACAAGTACCATACCATAGTCAATTGCCATACCTAGTGCTCAAATCACTAATACTATACCAAGGATTACACAAACAGGGGGCATTCCCTCCTTCCAATATGGCAATCAAAATCCACTTTTCCAGACTAGCAGTCAGAGTCCATTTACATTGGTTCTGAATCAGAACCCCTTTTCACAAATTGGTAGTCAGAATCTATCTATACAAATTCCACATCAAAACCAATTTACATCGATTCTAAATCAGAATCCTTTTTCACAGATTGGTAGTCAGAATCCGTCCACACAGATTCCAAGTCAAAACCAATTCACATTGATTCCGAATCAGAACCCCTTTTCACAGAGTGGTGCTCATAATCCATTTACACAAAACCCAGGTCAATACCAATTTATGCAGATACCAAGCCAAAACACATTTACCAACATTTCGAATCCAAATCCACCTCAGATGCCAACGTTCAATCAAAACCCTTCATGAGATTTTGGATTTTAGAATACATACATGGATCCGCATAATCCTCCTAGCACATCTTTGACCCAAGTTGATGTCCTACAAACACAAATGCATGCATTACAAACACAAATGGATAACATGTCGGTGTCCACTAAGAAATCATTTTCACCAAAGGACATATGTCCATTCCCTTTTGATAGATCGTTGTACATGACACCTTTCCCTCATGGATACGTCATACCAAATCTTCCTAAATACAATGGCAAACGCAATCTAGTAGAACATATCAGGGAATTTTCTACCATATGCATAGATGTCGCTTACGACCCCATGTATCTTATGAGGCTATTTCCACGAAGTCTTGTAGGAGTTGCACTAGAATGGTTTTCGGGTCTAGATTCTGGCATTAGATCATGGGGAGAACTAGTCGAGAAATTTGTGGAGAAATTCTCCTTCCACATTGACCATGAGATAAATATAGAAACCTTGTGCCACACAACACAAGACGAAGGTGAAACATTCATTGCTTTCTTCCAGCGATGGAGAACTATTGCTAGTAGGTGTCCTGTCGAGATACCCGAAAAACAAAAGGTTACAATGTTTCAAGAAAACCTTCATCCAAAACTCAGGAGTAACTTAAGGGTACATTGCTACATATCCTTTTTAGAACTAGTGGAAAAAGGGGTGATAATAGAGAAGGATCTCATTGAAAAGGGTGAACTCAAGATGACAACATCCAATCAAAACCCAATTGTACAAAACACCCCCACGGATAGAAACAGATTTTGATCTCGCAATAAAAATGTCACAAATGATGGGGTGGTTGATGCTAAAACACTACAAGCAGGACCCCTCCTCACATTACAAGGGCCTCATAACTTTGCTAACATGCTTAATGCTATCAATCAACCTCCCAACATGGTCCAAAATACTCAACATCCACAACCAAGGAGATTTCAGAAATGTGAGTTCACTCCCTTAGGGGAACCCATTGAGTCGGTGTTCAAACAACCGTTACAACACCTCATATAGCTGCAAGAACCAAGACAATACGATCCAGGACTATTTAAACCAGCTTGGTGGGATGACAATGCCTTTTTCGATTATCATAGGACTAAGGGACATAACCCACAAAACTGTCAGCAACTGAAGAATATCATACAGGATCTTGTTAATAAGAGAATTATTGAGGTTAGTGGGAAAAAACAAAAGACATCCAACACTGATCATCAAGTCTTTTCAAACCCACTACATGACCATGGGAAAGGAACTGTCCCGAGTTCGAGTACTAAGACCAATATGTCAGCCAATTATGCGAGTATCAAACATGATTATGATAGTGGCAAGATCATTCATTGCCTTCGCGCCGCCGATGAAAACATCAATACCATTACTATCAATGCTAATCCTGAATGTGCGGTCAATACTTGTCGTACTAAGTTCGTTATCCAAGGCCCTCCATAGCAAACATCACAACCTTCCAAGTTACAATATAACCTACTTGACCAGTTGGGGAAGACCCTAGCCCAAATTTCAATCTTGGAATTGTTGCGTATTTCCCCTGAGCATCGATCCATCCTCAATAAGGCTTTACAGAACACCACAGTCCCTAATGACCTTGATGTCAATTGTTTCTAGGAAATGGTGGGCTACTTGACCAATAATCACTATGCCACATTTTCTAAACAAGACTATGCAACAGAAAAGATGAACCACAATGACCCTTTACATCTAGAAGTCCTTGTTGATGACACCAAAGTTAGACGAGTTTTGGTAGACGGAGGAGCAGGGCTAAATCTATGCACTTTAAAACTAATTAAGGCATTAGGCATTTTATACATGCTTTTCATTGACCACTCAAGAGTATTGTCATTAAGGCTTATGATGATGAAGAAAGAAAATCAAAGGGGTGGTAACATCATCGTAATTGTCCCCAAGGTAACGGAGACAAAGTTCCGGTGTCCTTGATCTCACCTCCTCCCTTATAACCTTCCTTAGGTAACGTGATTCATGCCATGAAGGCGGTCCCTTCTACATATCATCAGTGTCTTAAATTCCCTTACAATGGCACCGAAATAACTATCGATGGTGATCCCGATCCTTTCCAGTATTGCACCAATCTAAAGGAGATCCCTCAACGCCAAGTACCAGTCAACCAAGAGGCCTCATCATCTAATCCATCTTCTTATGTTGACCCCTCCACACTCACTCAAACATCTATTTCACCCTCACTTCCCACTACTCCTAGGGTTGAGATCCAAGACAAGGGTTGTGGAGAGTATTACATGAAGACTTCTTATTGTGTTAGCCATTTGCTTCCTCCTAAGTCATATGGTTTTCCTACAACAGGTAGGGGACAGTCTATGATCACTATACATGTTCCCCCCACAACAACTTTCACTAAATGGGGTGAATTAAGCAAAAAGGCTGTAGATACAGAAGATGTCACTCCATGGCTGTATAAGGAAGATAATCAAGAACCCCTTTTACTTGCTCATATTCCTACAAGACTATATGGGAAGGGTTTCAAAATCATGCAAAGCAAAGGATATGATGGACAGAGTGGTTTAGGCTTAAACCAAGATGGCAGAATTGAACCAATATTTGTTTCTTAGTGGCCAAAAGGAGTAGGGCTAGGGTTTCAACCGATTCAGATTGGCATTCCTAGTACTCCATTACCTTTACTTGAGGAAGTACGTGCTTCAGACGATATTAAGACATCTCACGAACCAGTGGACCAAAATCATTGTAACTCCCCTAACTCTAATGATTATGAGTGGGATTCCTTATCCTCTACTTCTTCCATGGACCTTGACAAGTTATTTGGAGAACTTGACTTGATGTTAAGTTCCTCACCTAATCCCCTAAATTCCTGTCCACCGAAGAAAATGACAAAAGAGGAGTGGTTTAAACACTACTATTGGGAATCACTTGATCCTACCTCATGGCAACCTGAGCCACCTGTTTCCAATTGTCAAACCTTGGCATTAGGCCCACCTATTCATCCACCTAGACCTAAACCCAAGAGCAAAAAGGACTTGGTACAAGACTTTTGTAACCACATGAATAATTCAATCCCTACCTTGACCCCATTAGACTTTGATAACTCCGATGATGACATGCCCTTAGTTTATCCCCAACTCATTGATTGGGATCAACAAGATACACCCGTTTTAGACACTTTTGAAAACGACGAATCAATTGTTGAGTTCCTGGGATTACGCGAAGGCATACCTAACGGGGATCATAAAGCTGGTATTACCATTGACTTGGAAAACAAAGCATATTTTGGGGAATCTGTTCAACCCTCCAGTAGCAAAAATGAGAAAAACAATAAACAAAATAAAAAAGATGAGTCTCTAGGTGAAAACTGAAAGGCACCTTTAGACAATGAAAAAGTAAAAAGAAAGGACGTATCCAAAGGTGAAAACCTCTTTCAGGAACCCAAGGATGGAGGTTTGAACATTCTTCCCATTACACAGGAAAAGTCACCCATGCTTGTTGAAGAAACCGTAGAGGTCAACATAGGCACAAAACAAAATCCTCGACTGGTTTATTTTGCAGCGTCATTAACAACAGAAGAGAAGCCTAAGTTCCACGACTTCTTTGCACAGAGATAGATAAATTTTGCTTGGTCATATGTCGACATGCCTGGGTTGGATCCTAAACTTGTTCTACACCATTTTCCTTTACAACCAGGTGCCAAACTAGTGAAACAGAAGTTGAGAAAAATGCATCCACAAATTGCTTTATTAGTCAAGGAAGAACTTAAGAAATTGTTAGACATTGGTTTTATAAGATCAATCGACTATGCAGAGTGGATTTCCAACCTTGTACCAGTCACTAAACCAATTGGGGGCATCCGCATCTACATTGATTTTAGAGATATCAACAAGGCTTGTCCTAAGGATGACTTCCCTTTGCCTAACATAGACATGATAGTTGATATGACAGTAGGATATGAGATGTCCCTTATGGATGGATTTTCAGGATATAACCAGATCAGAATTGCAACTGAAGATCAACATAAGATGGCTTTTACTTGTCCTTGGGGAACGTATTGCTGGAATGTTATGCCCTTCGGACTCAAGAATGCAGGAGCAACCTATCAATGTGCCATGACTACTCTTTCATGATCTAGTACACACTTGTATGGAGGATTATGTCGATGACCTTATTGTAAAATCCAAGACAAGAGCGGAAAACTTACAGGTTTTAGACAAGATATTTCAGAGGCTGGAAAAGTATAAAGTGAGACTTAATCTAAAGAAATGTGTGTTTGGAGTCAAGTCAGGAAAGATGTTAGGTTATATCATTTCTCGACGAGGCATTGAAGTAGATCCTGCTAAGGTGAAAGCAATCATGGACATGCCACTAACCAACAATCTTAGTCAACTAAGGACATTACAGGGAAGGTTGCAATCTATCAGAAGATTTATAGTGCAGCTAGCAGACAAGACACATCCTTTCCAACATCTACTTAAGAAAGGAGTCCCCTTTGCATGGATAGCTAGGTGTGAAGAGGCTTTTCACCTGATTAAAGAATATTTACTCACACCACCTGTCTTAATGCCACCTGTTGAAGGAAGACCGTTGATTCTTTATATTACAGCAACCCATTCATCACTTGGAGCATTGCTTGCATAGAATGATGATGAAGGTCATGAAAGGGCAATCTATTATATCAGTTGGACTTTGGTTGGTTATGAGCTCAACTATAGTAACATTGAACATGCCTGTCTTGCAGTAGTATTTGCTACCCAAAAACTGAGGCACTACATGCTAAACCATCAAACAATGTTGATTTCCAAAATAGATCCTCTCAAATATCTTCTCAGTAAGGCAACATTAATAGGACGACTAGCCAAGTGGGTTATGATACTTAGTGAGTATGATATCCAGTATGTAGAAAGGAAAGCTATTAAAGCACATGTCATTGCTGATCAGTTAGCTGACGCACCCCTACAGGCAGATCACCCATTAGTTGTAGACTTTCCTGATGAGTTCATATTCACATTTGACACAAACATAACATGGAAACTGTACTTTGATGGCTCCCATACAAATCATGGTTCAGGAGCGGGTATACTGTTTATCACACCATAGGGTGATTCCATCCCTAAGTCATTCAGGATTGCATTTCCATGCACTAACAACATGGCGGAATATGAAGCTTTAGTGACAGGTTTGAGCATGGCAGTCAAGTGGAAAATCAAGAACCTATAGGTATATGGCAATTCTCAACTGGTAATCAGAGAGGTAAATGATGAATATGAGACTAAGGATGAGAAGCTTGCTTCGTACAAGCGCATGGCGGATAGCTTTAAAGAGTACTTTGACATAGTTAAGTATCATCAGATACCTCATGTTTTAAATAAGGTAGCAAACGCTATGGCTACTATTGCATCACTTCTTGACATTCCTAACAACGTGCCTAAGTTTGAGTTCTTGGTCGAACAACTTTTAGTCCCAGCCTACGATATCCCAGATTCTGAAATGGTGTGTGACATTGTTGGTCCTGATTCCCCATGGTACAAAGAAATCTATGATTACCTTCACGCTGAAGTCATACCCATTGGCCTATCAAATAACCAACGTAGAACATTCCTCTGCAAGTCAGCCAAATATACCATCATCGGAGACACCCTATATCGACGCGCCTTAGACAATACCTTATTGAGATGTCTTGATTCTACTGAAGCACAAACAACCTTGCGTGCGGTGCATGAGGGTATATGTGGTTCCCATTCTAGCGGTCCTACCTTAGCTAAAAATATTATGCGACTGGGTTATTACTGGCCTACTATGGAAAAAGACTCATATGTCTTTGTAACAAAATGTCGCCAATGCCAAGTTCATGGAGGTTTGATACATGCCCCAGTACAGGAGCTCCATCCTATCATGTCACCATGGCCCTTTGCCCAATGGGGACTCGACCTCATAGGTAAGATCCACCCCACATCATCAAATGGACACAAGTTCATTATCACTGCCACTGAGTACTTTACGAAGTGGATTGAATCCATTCCTATGACATACATTACCGGCACACAGATTTCTAGATTTATCCTAAACTATATCATCTGTCGATATGGTATCCCTCAGTCCATAATCACTGATAATGGCCGCCCATTTAAGAACCAAGAAGTTTGTCACTTGTGTGATGAATTTCATATCCAACATAACTTTTCCACTCCATACTACCCACAAGGTAACGGCCAAGCGAAGGCATCTAACAAGACCATTATTAGAATTCTCAAGAAGACTGTCAATGATGCTGGTCGTGACTAGCATTTACAGCTTAACCCTACCTTATGGGCCTATCGTACAAGTATTCGTACTCCCACTGGTGCTACCCCATATTCACTTGTCTTTGGGTCTAAAGCCATTTTGCCTATTGAGGTCGAGATTCCTTCCCTAAGGGTATCCCTGAAAGGCCACATTGATGATGAAGAGTACTGAGTGTCGAGACTCCATGAGCTAGAATTTTTAGATGAGCAAAGACAGAAGGCACTAGACCATTTTCAAGCATACCAGAATCGCCTTCATCGTAGCTATAACAGGAGGGTCTTGAACAAAAACTTTGACATTGGTGACCTGGTTTTAATGGAAAACCCAAAGAATCAAGTAGAAAGAGAAAAACCAAGAAAGTTTGAACCTAACTGGTTGGGACCTTATGTTGTTACAGAAGCTTTTGGATTAGGAGCATACCAACTCTCTACTCCTGAAGGTGAACCATTGTCCTCACTAATCAATAGTATGCATCTAAAGAAGTTCTACACATAGCTTCTGGGAGCCTTTGTCTTATTTAGCAAAAAATACAAAAAAATCAAAAAATCAAAAAAATCGTTATCAAGGTGAAAACCTGGCAAACGGGCATCTTGCTAACAAAAAAAAAAAAAAATTAGTTAAAATGGAAAATAGTAAAGACAAATCATTCGTCCAATGGTGAAAACCACTTCGGTGGCACTTTGGATAGGTACCATGGTGAAAATCTGGCAAACAGGCGCCATGTGTACTCAACTCTGCTCCTTTGTCTACTATTATTCTAATCTACCCTATATATAGTCCATGATCCCTGTATATAGTCCTTATCCCTGTACACACTTACTATCCCTGTACATACCCCTTATCTTTCCTGTCCATCATTTGTATATACCATTCATAATAAGTGGTAGTCTTTCCCATAACTTGGAACAATTGAGATCGAGAGCATTTCATATCCCCCATTTTACCCTTTTCATAATCAATTGGTCTTATACTCGACTGGGGGCAAACACTTGACATGTGTCATATTGGTTCTTACATTGGTTGTGTTGAAGACGTAAAACCATGGAAAAAATCCAAAAAACATTGCAAAATGACCTGAGAAAACACAAAAACATCAGAAAACTTCAAAAGGACAAAAAATCAAAATACTCTGGGGTAAATCCAAAACAAAGTCGAGTCACGACTTTCGCCTGTTGCTTGTCAACTACATTGCTTCTCGCGATTGGATGAAAAGGTCAAGGTGCCCCTCGAGGCATTAGGTCAGTCTGTTTAGGTTTTTCTGTATAAAGTCATGAGTCAATCCATATGTCTATATGACAAGGTCATTGGTTGTGTTGAACTACAAGGTCTCTGCGTGTATAACATAGGCAAGGCCATCAATCGATCAGCCCTCGAGGCCGCACTAGGTCAGTCCATTAGGGTTCGTTGCATTCACTTTCACACACATCTTTTATTTGTAGTCAATCTTGTCAGTCAACTCAAGTCAAACTACGAGGTCTCTGCGTGTACAACGTAGGCAAGGCCATCAATCGATGAGCCCCGAGGCCGTACTAGGTTAGTCTTTAGGGTTTGTCATCACACAGTTATTTGTCCATGCATCGTCTTAAGTCATGCATCAATCTGATGAACAAGTCAGCAATGTCTCTAAGTCAAATCAAACAACTTGCCAAACAAAGCAATCAAAACAAAATAACTACAGTCTGCTACAGGATGTGTCCTTTTTGGAAACAGACGTTATCAAAACAGTCAACCTATGTCTTATTCAGGATGAGTCCTTCCTACATAATCGACAAGGTCACACAATCAAACATAGCCTTACACAGGTTATCACATCAATGGCATCTGACTCAATGTCTTATACGATACATGTCTTTCTGAAACCAGGCTTTGTCATGCCTTATACAGATAGTCATAACATCGAAACTAGACTCAAAGTCTTATCCAGTATGTGTATCTCCTGACACCAGGCTCTATCAATCAATTCTTTTATCAATCAAACAAATCAAACAAACAGCATCAAGTTTTGGCAAATATTTTTATTGGCTTTTTGACTTTCTGACTTATTTATCTTATCATTTATCTTGGATTGATGACTAGGATTCATGTTACTAGCTTTCTCAAGGATGTCCCATGAAGGATTTAGAGAAGCAATGATGTATCAGGATTCTATTTTCTTTGACTACTGTCTGTTGACTGTCTTTTTCATTTGATTTTGGGTCATGTTACTAGTTTCCTCAAGGATATCCCATGAAGGATTTAGAGGAGTGATGGCGTCTCATGACCCATCTTTTTCTTTTGTTTGATGTCTGTGGTTTGTCCTGACAAAAAGACTGGGGCAACTTGTGTCCTTAGTATGAGTTGGTGACAATCCTTGTCTGTGACTGTCTGTTATCAGCAAGTGGATGACCTTGCACACCTTGATCTATGTCATATCATGGTGTTTTTCTCTATTTGTATTAGTCCTGCCCAATGATGATAAAGTGCAATACCTTTTGTGATAAAGCAAAATATCGAAGATTCCTAATACTAACATTTATCTTCCATCTTTTCATTCTTTGTCAATCTTTCTTTCTGCACTAACAGCTCTTCTTTCTTGCATTATGATGGAGTCCTATGACACAAAATGGTATACAACATCCTGCATCAACATACATGTTAGAAACATACATACATATAGGCATATTTCACATTTAGATCATCATGGCATAATAGACAATAATCATCATTTAACAATGCATATCATAAGCATTTCTGTAAATACATGCATCACATTACATTCATATAAAAATCACATGTATAAATAAAGACTGCATAATCAATAAATAGACAATGCATATCATAGGAATAGCTGCCAAAATCATATATATATCGCTCAAAAATGTGTCACAACACAATGTCATAATGTATCACAAGTACATGGAAGCCCGCATGCTATAAGATCAAAATATAATGAATCTCAAACAGTATCTCTATCCTAAGCTCCCACTGCCATCATGCCGGGAGTGTGTGGGAGACTGATGCTGGGAACCTGCTGATCTCTGAGCTGTGGGAGTTCTGTCATAGGGCCCTGCTCTACGTGGCTGATCCACACCCTCTGTGCTAACTGTCCATGTGTGGGTCCTGGTCTGAGACCTGCTACTATGTGCCGCTGAAAAACTGGGAGCCCGTCTTTCTAGGGGAACCTCTACCTCATATAAATCTCAGTAATACCTCTCCCTCTCTCCGGCTCTGACCAACTCTCTGGCAAACGCTGCTGATGGTCCTGTGCATAGTGACCTAAGCTCTGTGAACCTCTGCTCAGTCTCCTGCCGCTGGGCTATGGCCTGATCCTTTTCCATCAAGGCTCTGTCTCTCTCTACCCGATAAGCATCCCTCTCTACCATCAATACTCTCATCTGCTCCTCCAAGGAGGCAACCTGGGCTCATAACATATCTATGTCGGGCACCTCTGCCTCTGTCTCATCCTGACGGACCCTATCTCTCCCATCCTCCTCCTCGTCTAGCTCCTCAAGGATCTAATCTCGGATCTCCTGCTCGTGATCATCCTCCTCCTCATCATCCTCCTGGTAGGCACCTAGCAACCCAAGAGCGTCAAGCTCTGCCTCCTCTCCACCTGCCTCCTCAACACCTCCCTCCTCTCCACCTACCTCCTCAACACCTCCCTCCTCTCTGTTTGCCTCCTCGGTGCCTACCTCTGCCTCTGCTAGGATATCAGGGATGTCTGGGATCACTGCCTCTACCGGCTGCTCCTCCTCACCACCTCTGGCCACATCTAACATGGCCACATCCTCCTCTCCTCCTCTCTCCTCTCGAATTGGTGACAAGGCTGGTCCTCATCCCTGCTGACCATGTCTCCCTCTCCTACCTCCATGGCAGAAACCTCTACCATCATCCCCTACATCACCACGACCTCCTCTGCCTCCTCTCCCTCTGCCTCGCCTTCCTCTGGGACCTCTCCCATGTCGCTCTACCGGTGCTGGCTGCCCTGGATCTGTCAAGGGAATCAGCCTGTGTACTACCCACCACTGATCATAAGCTGGCATGGTCCCTGGATCTGCTGGTCCACCCCTCCATCCCCATGGCTATGCCTGTAGCGCATCAATATCTGCCTCTGCAGTGGCGATGAGAATCTCTGGTCTCCATAGCAATACCTCTCGTGATGACCTGGCAAACTCTGCTCTCCCTCGAGGTACATCCTATACCTCTCCATACTATCTCAGGACCCGGTCCGGCAACTGCCGCTCTATAATGTGCATATGGGACACTGTCCGTCCCACTAGATACTATGTCTGTCTACAAAAGGGCAGGTACTCATCCTCATCTGACCACACCTCACAGTCCAGGTATGGTCTCCATGTGAACTCCTGCATCAAGTCTATAGCGTTTCTGAAATAATCTGTGTCCCCAATATGGTGCTGTGTGGTTGCCCCTACATAATGGAAGGCATATGGAGCTCCATGAGAAACATCTACTGTAACAGGTGGTCTGAAAATGGCAATATGCTCCCACGCCCATACCATCAGAAGCGTGGTACCGCAGCTCATCGACTGTGCCTCTTTATAGGCAATGTCATGCAAGTGGAAGTACAACATCTCAAGCACACACGAACCCCAGGCATATATGACTCGGAGCTCAAGCATGCCCACTAACATCTCCCCCCATCCTATAGGGAATCCATGTCCTCGACGGTCAGGTAGTACTATACCGCCTATCAAAGTCGCTACTAGATAGTCTAACTATCTATACCTCTGAGCCAATATCCACCATCTAATCTCATAGTCGTCCACCCCTAGCTGTCTAACGTCGGCGTGGGGGTAATATCTACACATCTCCGCTATACCCCTCTAGGTATCATAAACCACCCGTGTCCCTCTAATCGGCAATCTCAATATCCTATATACATCCTCCAAGGTCACCGTGGCCTCTCTAGTCGGAAGGTGGAACGATGATGTCTTCGAGTGCCACCGCTGACATAGTGCTGTCAACAATCCCCAATTTGCCCTAATCTAGGACATATCGGTCACGTGCAACAAACCCAAATGCCATAGAGTCCGTCGCTCGGTCGGCCGCAAACTGTCTCTGAATCAAAACGTCGTGGGTCTCCACTCCCATGTATAGATAGGGTCTAATACAACCTGCAACAACATTATACATGTCTCATGTCAGCCGGAATCATCTATCCTAGTAAAAAAATGACTGTTTTAACCTCAAATGCAAATGCGTCATTACTTTACACATGCGTAATTCTTTTACAAATGTGTCGCTTTTTCACAAATGCGGTTCACAAATTCTATATGCGGCATTATTGATCAAATGCGGTTAATAATAATCAAATGCGTCATGAAAATAACACTTGCGTTTCAAAATGACAAATGCGTGTCTAAATATGCAAATGCATCGCTAAATATGCAAATGCATCTCAAAACGACAAATGCGTTACTAAATATACATTTGCGTATCAAAATAAACATATGCGTTGCAAAATATCAAATGCGTAACAAAATTAAACAGATGCGGTTATTCGCTAAAATAATCTAACTGACTGGCGTTAAAATTCAAATGCAGTTTTTTGGGGTCAAATGTGTCGTTCGCGCATACACATGCGATGCAAAATTAAAAGTGATGCAGAACTAAAAAATGAATTAAATGCATTAAACAACGCACAAATCAAAAAATTTCAAAAGGTAAGTTTTAGGTCCATACCGGGGGGTCCGCGCCGGCTGGTCTCTGGTACGTCCGGATCCTGTATGCACGATGATGGGTGGCTGGAACTGGAGACATCCTCGCTGAAAATCCAGAGCAACTTTTCAAATCTCTAAGCTAGGTGGGTGCAAATGAATAGTTTTTCACCCCAATTCAAATATATACCTAGGGCTTAGGTGGCATTTCCTACCTTCTGGCCATGTAAACTTCCATTTTCTATCAACCCATACCTGTCCCTCCCGTTTCCGAACCCAATTCTGTCAACTGCATTGCATTTCTGCCTATTTACTGGACTAATTGGGCACATTTCCAAATTTTTCTAACCCTTTCAGAAATTTGTCAATTTTCCTAAGGGGGCATACCTTTACCTGTTTTAATTTGGAGCATGACTGGGGCATATTTTTATCAACTTTCTTTGACACAATGCCTAAATGACATTGAATCAAAGAGGGGCAAATGTAGACACCGAAATCTGGTTTAGGCCTACGACTTCCACATTCATCATAATTCGTATTCTTCATGGTCATTAATTAAATAATGTCAATTATTTAATTATTCATCTTAACATTAATTCTTCTATTAATTAAATAATCTTAATTATTTAATTAGTTCATTTTCTTTTATTTCTTCTATCAATTAAATAATCTTAATTATTTAATTAATTCACTTTTCTTTATTCTACTTGATTAATTAAATAAACGCTTTTTATTTAATTATATTGCTAATTAACCTTATTCTGCTGGTCAAATTAAATAAATTCTTATTTAATTTATTCTTTATCATATTTCAACTATAATTAAATAAATTCATTATTTATTTAATTATTCATTTAAAATCCCTTCATCATTTAATTAAATAAATATTATTTATTTAATTATTCTTCAAATATCAGTCTTGAATTAAATGAATTATTTAATTCATTAATTCTATTTTAACACATTCCTCTATATTTTAGATAATTATGTTTATCTAAGTATTCACTTTTACTGGAATTCGACATCTATTTAATTCCAGTTAACTCTTGCTTTTAATTTAAGTGGTGTCTTTGAAGTAATCTCTTCATCAAACTTCATCAATCGGTTCTAACTCATTTTAGTGCCATGCATATTAATTAAATATTATTATTTAATTAAGTAAATGTTGTGTGTGCATTTGAACAGAGTCGTTATAATCAATCTTTATCTTTGTCATGCAAAGATATTTCTAATGTTTTCCAATGCTGGAATTAAATCATTTATTTAATCTTTAATTCTAATGTTATCTGAATGCATGTCCATCTATCAATTAATCTCAACCGTCAGTTGATCTTTCAATCTTGGCACTGTTGTTGAATAATCAATTTTCTATAAATTGATTTGTCATTCTTCATTCAATCTCTCGCGAATCTTATAACCTTTTAAGAGCACTCAATCTTGAATCTTGATATTTTGCTAATCATTTCTTAGGCTATACTTGCATGAACTTGAAAATCTGAGGGCAATTATACTACACAAGCAAAATGGAGAAGGCAATTGAGATGAATCATGGAAATACATTTGGAATTGGTGAGATTGTTTCAGTTTTAATTACATTTCTAACTTTCCTATGTTCTTTGTTGCTTAACGAATGAATTTTCATTTTAGATTTAGTATTGTATGCATGTTTGCTTCTAACGATCTTCCTTGTTGTCTATTGTGCGAAGCGTTTCATTTTCAGCGTTACAACTATATAGTTGAATTTAGCTCCTTGCAAGTTTTTTCTCACAAAATAAATGGCATTTTCAATAGCTCCTTCTTTCTTCCCTAAAACTTCTCCTATGGAATAGTCTGATGCATCTGTATGGATGTGAAAATGAAGCTCCCAATTAGGTCCTTTGAGTACAGGAGCATGAGTCAAAGCTATCTTCAAATCAAAAAATGCTTTGTCATAGTCTTTTGTCCATTGAAATTCAGCATCTTTGGTATGAAGAGTATACAATGGTGCTGCTATTTTGCTGAAATATTTGATGAACCACCTATAATAGCCTACATGTCCCAAGAAACTCCTAACATCTTTTTCTTTTGTAGGGATAGGCAAATTGGTGATCATTTCAATCTTTGGAGGGTCTACTTGAATTCCTTTTTGAGAAATGTAGTGGCCTAGAACTACACCTCCCTACATCATCATAAAAAAAAAATTCATTGTTTAGAGATAGGTTGTGATCTTCACATCTCTATAGGACTCTCTTGAGATTCTCCAATGCTTCATTGAAATCAGCACCATAGGTGGTGAAATCATCCATATAAATTTCCATGCAATCATGAGAAATGTTTGAAAATATGCTAATGTCTTCCCTCTTAAAATTTGTAGATGCATTGCATAAGCCAAATAGAAGTACCGAGTAGGAATATGTTCCCCATTAATAGGTAATTGTAGTCTTCTCTTGGTCCTTAGGTGCAATTTGGATCTATTTGTAGCCACTCAATCCATCTAAAAAAGAAAAGTATTGTTTTCCTGCAAGTGAGTCCAAGACTTGATCTATGAAGGGTAAAGGAAAATGATCCTTTTTTGTGGTAGCATTAAGTTACTTGTCATCAACAACAACTTGACATTTCCCTCCTTTCTTGGGCACAATCACCAATGGAGACACCCACTAGCTATCTGAAATGGGGTAGATCAATCTTGCATCTAGCAATTTTTGTAGCTCTCCTTTTATAATTTCTCTTAGTGTAGGGTTAACTCTTCTTTGTGGTTGTCTAACTAGGGTGCAATCATCTCTGATGTAAATTCTATGAGTTCAAAGCTTAGGGTCCAATCCCTTCATCTCATGATAGTCCCACACAAATGCATGTTGGTGGGACCTCAGTAAGTTTTCCAACAACAATTGTTGTTCTTCATTAAGTTTGTTGTTAATATTTAGATATTTTCCTTCTAACACATGTACTTGTGTAGTTAACTCTATCATAGCTGCTTCATTAACACATGGTACCTTGAATTTATATGGAAGCAATGTATGGGATATACTTGTTGTTGTAGGAAGAGCAAGAAAAAGTGTCATGACTGGAACAATAGAATGAGAAGATGATGCGTCCTCCACTTTACAATTATTCTGAATGATGTTAGCCAATAATTCATCTTCATCTTGAATCTGCATAAAATAACTTCTACCTATCATCATAAGTTGTGCCACAGAATTAACTTCCTCGGTCTCTTCACCAAGGTGTGGCCATATGGGATTATCCTCATCATGGGATGGCTGAGCAGGAGGATAAAGAGAAAGCTTTTTGGTTCTCTTTCAATTAGAAATGTATGATAGAAATGAAAATATGAGCAACCAAATAGGAAACTAATTTGTCTACATTGGCTACATGAACAGTCACAGAATGGAATTTTAGTGGTTGCAGGAATAGTTAGTGCCAGAATCTTAACTAATTATTGAATAGAAATCAATAACTAAACTAAAGGATGAAATTCTCACCAAGTGGGCCCCCTTGGATGAGTATCCTCTAAAACTAATGTAAACTCAGATGCACAGGCTTATAACTTCATTTTATTCATTGGAAAAACATGAGTACAATAGAGCAGTGTAGTTGTATTACTGAAAACTAAGAATGCAAGTACATCATCAGATTGTGCAACCTTCTGAGAAGGAGCATATGAGTCTTATTTATAGGAAAAGAAGCTACTAACTAATCAAGGTGGTCAAATCCATGAATTGGGAGGATGCCATTTTAGGGAAAGTAGAGAAAGTGGAGAGGTGGTTATGCATGCATGGAATCTGGTCAGATGTGGCTATCTCAATGCATATTCAGCACAACAGTAATGCCTATATTCACTCAACAGCAATAAAGACCATTTACAAGGTGGTTACAACTTGATTTGCATGAGGAATCTCCTGCCATAGACAGTCTTCCCTTCGTCGACCTTTGGATGACCACTTTTTTAACCATTATGGCATACAACTAGCTGGCAAAATCTTCCCAATTTAGTGGCCTCTAATCATATCTGCATGGCAATGTTAGTATGCACAATTATCACATATCTATATCTTAAATAACATTTATTAATCCACATGTAGAATTAACATAGATAGTCCATATAATATGTCAATGTCATTAAATATTTGAAGAGATAAAATTAGGCCCAATGTCTATGGTTTTGAGGAAATATCAACATTCAAACATCAAGGTTCATGAAAACTTTAGCAAATAGATCATAAATTCTACCAAAATTAAACCATAAACTAGACTCATCATTGTCCTTTTAAATTAGCAAGGTAGTTGTCTTCGACATTCTCAATGCACTTTGTTAGTGATGACCATGATGATAGCATCTTTATGTGCTAAACAAAGTGATTTTGACTACTTTCTTAGGGTGACTGTGTTACATGTTTACCTCTCCAACTCTTAACAGGCTTATAGATCACTTCCTTTGTTCATGATCATGCAATTGTTGCCACTCTTCAAGAGCAAGGAGGAGAAACCTGTGCAAGAGCAACAACCCAATCACTTTCCTTCACTGTTACCTCATTGTACCCTTGAATTTTGAGAGACCTCCAACATATTTTCATAGACATGCAAAAAAGATGGTTGGTAGTTGGAGAGTTGTATCATCATACAGGGTCTTTGTTGATAGGAATAGCAACAAAACATCATATATGATAGGAACAAATGAATGCAAGTTACACCTAACACCAAAGGTTTGGATTCTATGGTATCTTTTACAAGGGTGTATGTTGGATTGATGCTTGAAAATGTTTGAGACACAAGCTTCCTATAATCCTCCATAAAGTCTTGAGCATATAGTCCTACATTGATTCCTTCAAGTGTTCACTAGTTGATGCCATCAACAACCTCAAACCAATGGTTGAACATAAAAAAGCAAGCATCCTCACATCCAAATTTACTCATGCATCTACTACTACTCACCTCATTACTGTCCTTCATGCTATGAAAGTTTCATGACTGTCACCTTGTGACTATCAATTAGTCTTGAATGTTTTATGACTAAATATATTTCCTTCAAATTTATGGTCCTTTGATGAAATGACGACCACAAGAAACTATCAAGTGTTTGACATAGGTATTTGTCCTTTTTTGAAGGAAACATTGCACTTATAACATGAAATACATAACCTCAATGACAGAGATGATTATCGTCAAGTATTAGAGTGATCACTGTATGTTCCCTTCTTTTATTTTATTTCTAGTGAAAAAGACTAAATTCATTGATCCAAATTGCTCTCTGATAAACTGCTATTGAGGTTACCTTTTGACTTCATTGTAGCAAATTGCATATCTTATTTTTCAATCGAGCAATGATGATTGTCCTCTCTCTATTTATCTTTTGTATCCCTTTTTGGATGTGCATTTAATCATACCTGAGAAGCATCAATGTCTTCATACTCTTCATTTGATTGTGTTGACCTTGGATTGTCTCTTCACTGGTAAGGATTGCCTACTAGTAACTTGATTGTCCCTTCTTAGCTGTCTTTTCTTCAATGTTACTACTCATAGCACTTCCCAAACAAGGTTCTTAAGGGTTGTCATCTATTTTCCAATGACAATGGTACCTAAGATGATGGTACTGCCCCTCTCTATTGGACTTTGCTCCCTTCTACATTGGACACTTGCACTTACAAAGGTTTTCTTTCCTATCAAAGGCTTTCTCTATTACAGAGGTTGTTGTCTCCTAATCTATTTGTCCTTGTAAAGCATCTATGGCTCTTAAATGCCCTAATTATAGTCCTCTTTATTTTCTTTTATCTTTTTCTTTTCTTTGCTGCCTCAAGATAGAATATCTTTATTTAAATTTCAACCTCCTTTACATTTCCATTCTTTTCACTATCATGGCAATTGTCCTCCACACTTGGCACTGTTTCTTGAAAATCAAGGGTTTTGAACAACTATTATACCCTTTTACTTGCAAGGTTTGAGGGGGTTGTCACTCACATAGGACTATCCTTAATCTACATTGTTTTGTTCTTTGATACAACATCAACAATTTTATAGACTAGGGCTCATGATAACTACTGCCTTGCTCACAATTCTTCCCCTCTCATGCCTTTACTTGCTCCTTTTGTTTCTCTTGAAATTCTTATATAAGCATTTCTCATTGTTTTATTTTTTTGAAAAAGTAGGGTGACTTTCTAATCTTAGTTTGCATTACTCCATACAAAATGGATGCTTCCCTATCTTTTGATGCCCCTACTATGGCATTGGTGACTTCCCTCCTCATGATTTAATCATCATTGCATGCATTCATGGTGAACTATCCTATCATGAGATGTGGCATGATTTATTGATGTCTTGTAGCATGAGAGGTAGCATGCATTTTTCCTTTAGGATTGCCCCAATCTTCATGATTTCCCTAACAATTGCTTGCTACCCCCAAAGGTTTGTTACTTGGTCTTCACAAACATCTAAGTCCTTTTGATCTTGTGCAACAACTAGCACCATATCCTCTTGCTTTAATCTTAGTGGGAAGACATGTGTCACTTATGTTGGTGACCTAAAATCTCACCATCCTAGGTGATGTTTGGTTGTCCAATAGGATTGAGGTGAGATGAACTTGACAATACCTTGAACTATTCCTTCTTGCCGCCCCATATGTCTCATGATGGCTTTAGGCATGCCTTGATTTCTCCTTCATTATTTTAAGAGATGCATAATGGAACTTGATGCATCCCTAAAATCATTTACTTATTTTAATAAAGTGGATCTTGGATCCACTTAAACTAATTGAAAGACATGTCTAGCAAAATATACCTTCCTTTTGACATGTTGACAACTTATGACTGATTCATTATGAAAATATAAAGTATGAATTTCTTGACAACTCACATTATGTGTTGCATCTTTTGAATCTGATAATGAAAGTTGATCAACTGGTGTGATTCCATATTGATTTGATCAAGTTTCCCAATTTCCTATCCCTCTTAAAACATTAGAGGGAAGTATGTTGAGCTCTACCCTCATGAGAGCCACATTTACCCCACATGTTGTAATTAGCTAAATTAGAATAGTAACAAGGTTTGTCCTAAATCTACATAAGGAACAAACAGTTAGATAAACAAATCATCATAGGTGTGTTTGATCACTCCTTTCTTGTTTTCAGGGACACTTATGGTATGCTACTATTTTAATTATTTTAGACATTAGATTACATGTGTATGGATGTTTTGCATATATTTTGATCAAGGACCTTTCATTGCTCTAACAACATTGTTTTATCCAATGCAAGAAACCTAGGAGTAGTGAGGAGGGTGTCAATTGGAAGCAAAGCAGTGGGAAGGATCAAGATGATGTGAAGCCAAGCCAACGGGATTTGTCATTCCACCAAGCAAGGATGGGTCCCTTTTCTTTTTATATGCAATTTATTTTTTGTTATCTATATACGTATAATCTCTTCTTTACTAGCATTAGAATAGCTAGTCCACTAGCTTGTGAGGGACATTATACGCTCATGATTATCAATAAAGATTACATTTGCAATACATATTGGTTCTCTTTATTATTTGTCTGTAATTGCAAAACTAGAATAAATACAATCTGTTTTTAATAGTCTCTTTTGTGTACATTAATGAACTTAGTAGAATATGATGCATCTTTTAATATTTAAATGAAACACAATAGAATAAACACTAAGTTACTTGAATTCAGCTGAAAGCTAAAAATTAGGTAACAGGTAGACAAGGAGAATAACCAGTCAATCCCTTATCACTTGTAGAAGAATCAAAACACAAAGGGAGTTGAATCAGAGGGTTTCATTAGGGTGAGAGATCTAAAGGATCCAAAACCAAGGAGACCCCCTCATCCTGCACAAAGAAATATTATAACTAGGTATCCCTCATGTTTCTATGATTATTGTTATACCTGCAATCAGTTTGGTCATAGGGCTAGAGAGTGTAGAGTTATTCCCAAAAGGAGAAAAAAAATTGTGAATAGAAATTTATTTTCTCCTTTGTTGGATTGGATGTAATGTGCTATAATTGAAATAATTTGGTCATATAGCCAAACATTGTATAACACATTGTGTAAAACCAAAGGCATAGAGTAAAAAGAGAAGTATGTTCCCCAAAGTGAACAAAGGTTCACATGCGTCCCTAATAAGAAGGAAAACAAGACAGAGAAGAAAAATAAGAAGGTGTGGAAAGAGAAAGGTCAGAAGGCAACACCCAAAGTGGTTGCTTATGC